>CAIGQW010000596.1:12164948-12180089 GCA_903798125.1 Danio choprae
GCAAAGAGATACAATTCACAACATCAGTATCAGTAGTAGGGATAAAGGAGGACATTTTGTTCATGACAGTAACAGAACAACACATCCCTTTGCATTATCTATTTATACTAAAACTATTTACAGAAAAAAGGGGGTGTGTAAGCAATATTTACAATAAAAATAAATCTTACAAGTTCTATAGAAAAAAGACATTAGGTTAAATGGAAGTAATGTAATACTGCTATTTTATAAAGTAATTTATCATAATATACAAATAAAACTAAATGTATAAAAACATTTAATTTCAATATTAAATTGTACAATATAAATTAATAAAGCAAGCAAAAAGAAAACTGAATACTTTTTCCTTTAAATTATATATTGCCTTAAAAAGGTATACAATAATTATTATTGTTATTAGGTCATGACAGAATAAATACTGTATCTGTGTCCAAGACTCTAATCATCTAAATGGTCGTTTATGACCATTATTTACACAGATACACATTTAAGCTAAACTGTATGTGCAGACAACATCCCGAACACCAATATTTCAGCAATTCATAAAAGATGAATCACTGTCTGCCCATTAGAGATGGACTCTAAAGTTTAAAATCCTAATTTCACACTAGCACTGCAGCAGACTGTGGGTGTATATTGCCATTGTTTTTTTAGTTGCACTTGCATCTGATAAAGAAATTAGAACTAGAAACAGTGACCTAACAAGCATCAATGTATCACTTTATGGGTCATTACTAAGGAGACGCACCGTGTGGAAGAGCATGCAGTGTCCGATGCGAGATTGGATGTCCTCCGGCCCTGCGTTACATGAGTCTTCTCGGAGCAGACTCCAGCTGCCAGCTTGACAGTGATATGCGTAAAGCCCACTGAACTGAGGTTCGGACGTCCTGCCATCATCAACGCTGCCATTACAAGTCAGTATCCGACCACCAAACGTGTAGATCATGTGCTTCTCAGAGTCCATGCACATCTGAGAGACAAAAAAGAAAGATTATTATATAAGTGTTCATCGTAAATCCGTAAAAGGGAGACTCCTGGTGGTATGGTAGGATAAATCCTGCATATACTGTAGGTTGTGTAATTTACCTGGTGGTCAAACACAAGTTTGGGTCCTCCATCGGCGGATGTGTCTTCACTGAGGAGGGTCCATGTATTTGCGTCAATGTCGTAGCAGTAGAAGTCACTCTTCAGAGACTTGCTGTTTCTGACCGAGGAGTCCAGATATCGGCCCAGCGTGTAGATCTGCCTCCGTTGAGAGTCAATGCACATTTTGTGGCACGAGCGAGCACTGGGACCACTCTGAAAATAAAAAAAATTTAACACCACCTTTAAAGCTATTGAAATTTAAGCCAAGTATTAGGATGCATTTTCATGAATCCGATCAAAAGTAGATGAAATAGAGGGGGTTTGGCCACTTCTAATCAAAACTGCATATGACCGATCTACTTTGTCACATTAAATCATACACATGATAACTATAGAACAAAAAGAAAGTATTCATACTTCACTTTATTCTACCAAAAACTGAATTATGTTGAAAAATAAAACCTAACATCAACAATCTTTTCATTAATTGTTTCCCTGCTCGCTCAATAGCTGCATTACATGGGTTCTTCATTCTTCACACGAACCCACATGTTACCAAGGGATGCATTTTAATCCATGTCAATACCAGGTGTAAAAGGTAATGTGTCTTAGTTGACCATTTATAATCGGATCACTTAAACGGATGTTAAATCCAAGTGTAACCAGGGTATTTAAACCATTTACATATTACACACAAGTTTTCTCTCAAAATTGCCAGCTATCATCTGCTTCTCATTATATCTACAAGAAACACTAAACTATTTTAGTTTTTAACTGAAGTGATAAATACATGTTTACAGCCTGGTACAAAAGATGGTTTTGGTGCATATAGCTAATATTACCCTTCATAATAACTGAGGGGGGTGAATTTTTTTTATAATTTATCCGTTTCGTTTTTATTAAGTTCAAGTAATTAAGGGCGTGGCCACTTGAGTGACAGCTAGGTCTCGCTGGTCGCCGTCACTTCACCTCAGCTGATTAGCTATTAAGCGTTCCTTCCAAAGAAAAGCCTGTCTAAGCAAAATGCTAGCAGGTGTCTGTAGCTCCGCTCACGCTCCGCCTCTTTGCCCTTGAAATGGTAAACTGTGATTGGCTATATCAGTCAGTCAGCCATTGCTGTTAAAATGTGGCTTTTAGTTTAAACTGGACAGCGTACAAGACCAGAGAGCCATAAGATCATCTATTATAACTTCTTCTGTCAGCATTGAGGCCGTCACTTCACATATTTTCCATTGCAATCATTCCAACCTCAAGTATGAACTATTACAACTATGAGTTAAAAATCCCCATTCAAATAGCCTACTGCTGAAAGATCACCCATCTATCAGTGCTCTTTGCACAAAGAGCACACTCAGTATAGTATGTGAAACTCAGTGACATGATAGAAATGCCTAGGGGATTTTTCTTGTGCCATTCAGCTGAGTCATAATTGAAAAAATTCCCTCTTTTACTTTCTCTCTTACCTCTTTCTCTGTGTCCCTGGAGATGCAGGCCCATTGGTTCTCCTTCACACTGTACGCCCAGAAATCAGCCAAGTCCTGCGTTCCATCCCAGCCACCGAACAAATACACGGTTTCTGATGAACAAAAGACACAGACACAAAAGTATAAACAGAGAAAGAGAGAGAGAGAGAAAGCTAGAGTGAGTGGGTGAGCCATCGTGCTCCTTTGTAAGAAATTCAATATGAAACCGAAGCATAAAAAAACATGCTTTAAGTGCTTATAAATCGTCATTTTCTTGAAAGGCAGCTGTGTGGTGAGGTTGAAAGGCCGATGTCGCCATGGTGATAAGCAGAGACAGTTGTTTGAGCTATTGAGCATCAGCTGAGCCGTGTGGAGCAGGTTACTCGAGGTCAGTCTGAATGCACAGAGAGCTGCGGGATCGACTGTTCTTCTAACAACAAGCTCACCAATTCACACGCACATTTAAAACAGCCCACAACAAAGGCAGCCTTAGCATGCATTCCACTACGAGCAAGACAGGACAAGCTAAATAGTGATACGATAACCAACCAATCAGAAAGCTTGCAAATGAGTAGTGTGACGTAAAATGTACCTGTCTGAACATCAATGACCATTTGATGACCTCCTCTCATGCCTGGCCTGTTATCATCACCATCGCCTAATCAAAAAATTAAAGAAAAAACAAGAAGCAAGAAGAGGTGCTTGTCAGGAAGTCGGTAAGTCATTAATACAGCAGCAGATTCTCTGGAGTCCAGTGTCCAGATTCAGAGCCACAACGAACTGCTGTCGTACCTTTGTTACATTTGGGGATGATCTGACTCCAACGTGGCTTATAATCCTGCTGGCTGATGTACTGATTAAACAAACCATCTGGAAGAGAACAGATAAAGAGTCAAGTGTGCACTTTAATTTGCTAATGCATGCTCCCTGAGCGGAAAACAATCAGAGTGTACATTAGGTTCTAATTACTGCAAATTTACACTGTGACCACCGAAGAGAATGCGTATAAATATGATATATTGTGCACAACTTTAAACATGAAGCGTGCAAAAACTTTTCTAAGCTCACACATTATTCAAACAAGATTTATAATGGTATCGATGATACTTATTGCACAATCCTATAACTTTGAACCATTTGTAAATCATTCAAAATATAACCTTTAAGTTTTCTTAATTTAAAAACGTTACACATTGGTCCATAGAGCACAAAAATGTCTATCAAAAAAGAAAATTCTATTTTACACTTTCCCTGATATTGGTTTTATGATATAACTAACAAAAACTCATCTTTTAGGGATTGTAACCCTTCAAATTACAGTTTGTTTACATAATGTCAAAAACATGAATGCAAAAACTCATCCATACCAACACACCCACATAATTACAATTACGTAATTTTAAATCATTTAGCCTGCAGTGTTCAAAAGCAGAAAACATGCAAAAGCATGTATTTACTGCACAGGCAAAAGCTGAAGAAATGTAGCAAAATATGAACAATTCTGCATTTAAAAAAAGCTAAATCTCTTACCAACCAATGGAGGACAGTTAATAAAGATTTAGTTTGGCACTGGGATGTAATATTTCCATTTTAATGGATTTCAACTGGGAAATGTTTTGTCCTGAAAGTCCTGAGAGGAACTAGTTTTGTATACCTAGCATTAAACAGATTTATAAAAAGAAATAAGAGTGAAATATTATACATTCATAACGTTTTGCCAAAATATGGTGTCTGATTAACACAGCCCAAATGCAAATTTTTTTAGACAAAAATGTCCAAAACAATGGGCTAAATAACATTCAGACATCTTTAAAAAGTTTGCATAAAAAGGGGTTCCCCAGCGGGAGGGAAACTTCAATGCTATGTGGAAACTTCCACTAAGGGGATTTCATCAGAAGCCAATCATCTGAAAGAGTAATAAAACGGGCTAATAAAATGGCAATGAATTGGCGGCATCAGCATGCCCAGCTGGCAGCAATCACAATCAATCATGTATAAAGATGCCAGCCGTGCACAGCAAAGACACCTTTTCGCTTTAAGAGCCAAACACGCTACTGAGAGAGTCTTCAGGGTTCTTTCAAACCTCCTTCAGAGTGAGAGAGAGAACGAGAAAGCTGCCGGTGTTTGAGCAGGCTGTTTCTCCCAGTTCCAGAGTGTGACCGTGCGTTTCTGGATGCGGTGGTTTCCTGTCCCCGGATGATGGGCACGAGCACTGCGTTGCATGTATGGGGGGTCCAGCATGTTAATGCGGTGCTCGCGGGCAGTCCATGCCATCACTGCGATGGCATGTCTGTTGCGCAACTAAGATCGCAGCTTGCTCTTGCAAAAGGGCGAACCACCCCTGTTGTCCTCCACAATTCGGTTGGCACTCGGTCGGTTGGCCCTCGGGCTCGTGGACCTCTCTCTCTTCAGAGAGCTCCATCCAAGCTTTGAGTGGGGAAAGCGCTCCATCCTCTCGGATGGTCGCCCTTTCACTTGATGACACAGAGGATCAGATGTCCATCGCTGCATTGGAGGGTCGGCTGTCATTATCTGACGAGGATCCCCTCCGGGATGGTGAGCGAGGCGTCGGATCTAGAATCAGATATGATGGCTGTGCTTGCCCGGGCTGCTTCGGCTGCTGGTCCGGAGATAGTTTATCCCCCAGCCCCGCGACCGGACCGACTAGATGCCATGTTATGTGGAGGCTAAAAAGAGGGCAAAGCCTTCCAAGCCTCCTGTCCCCTTCTTCCCGGAAGTGCACAGTGAGCTTACGGCACATTTCTCTACTCGATCTGGGTGTGCTTTCACTCTCAACACCCTTGACGGTGGAGCAACCCCGGGGTACAAGTCGATTGCTCAGGTTGAGCATGCCATTGTGATCAATTTATGCCCGCGTAGTGCCTCTTCCTGGCGTGGTCAGCCTCATCTCCTGTCCAAGGCGTACAGGTTATCTGCGTCTCTCTGGGCCAGAGCCTACACAGGGAAACGTTTGCGCCTCCCTCTGGCGAACCCAACAGAGTTCCTCCGAGGCCCCCAGCATCTGACTCAGTGGAGGAGTCAGGTGCTTGGCCCATTACGTTGTTGGCATGCCCACTTGGTCAGCCCGCGTTCTGGGTATAGGTGCCTGCTATGTGTGATCCCCACTGGCAATCCCATATGCTTCACTCAGCCACTGTATAGTTCCCCCCTCTTAGGCGGGCCGGTGTTTTCCCTCCCCGCTAACCATCCTTCATATGTGTACTCCCCCTTCTCAGGTTTAGTCCATATGTCTTCTTGCCACCAGGTCTCCCCAATTGGGCAGCAGGTGGCCTCCGTACTGTCTTAGTTTAAAATTCCTAGAACTTAAGGAACCTAGTTTTTACGACTCCCCAAAAAATATAATTAAGCCTTAAATGCTTCACAAATAAGTAAGGGTCAGGGGACACGTTGGAGGGCTACGTCTCTGGTGATGATGGTGCCCTCACGCGGATAGCCTGGCTAACCTCTCACCAGTGACGTGGTAAGGTTCAATCGCGGTGGCATTTTCCATACATTTCCCTATAGTGGAAGTTTCCACATAGCATTGAAGTTCCCCTCCTGCTGGAGAACGAATCAGTTACCACGTAACCCTCGTTCCCCGAGGGGGGAAACGGAAATGCTATGTTCCTTCGCCACAGCAGTTGCGCCTTAGCTGACAGCTTAGTTCGGCTCTTCAGCTAGAAAAGGTGTCTTTACTGTGCACGGCTGGCATCTTTATACACGACTGATTGTGATTGCTGACTGACGCTGCCAATTCATTGGCCTTTTATTGGCCCGTTTTATTACTCTTTCAGATGATTGGCTTCTGACGAAATCTCCATAGTGTAAGTTCACATAGCATTTCCATTCCCCCCCTCTGGAAACGAGGGTTACGTAGTAACCTATTCGTTTTGTATACATACATTTTGCAAGTTGAACCAAAGCCAGCAAAAAAATTTTTAAAGTGATGCATACTGACAGACGACCAAGACCAACACTACTGTTCTCAATGGTGTTGGTGTGAAACCATGCACAGGTTTAAAGGAAATCCTTAAAAAAGCAGCATGTTGGTGATTTTTAATGGTGACTGTTTGTTTCTATCTATATGACTCACAAGGTTAAACCAAATATTATTTGTAATGAAAATTCATGAGTGCTTTTTTTATATGGCACCCTTTAGTCAGAACAACAGACCAACATTAGTTTATGTGGGAGTTTGTGAAAACAGTTTAAAAAAAAAAAAAAGTCACTATTATTCATATAGTGAGAGTATGAGGTAGTACAATTGTGAGTCAGTTTACAATTATGTGACTTATGACTTACATTTCATTAAAGGCACACATTTGATGAGATCTTGGCATCGCTGGGAGTCGAATCCACTACCATGGTGTTGCTAGCGCAGGGATTTACTATTTGAGCTACAGGACAGTTGAATAGCACTTATATTTGAAGTACAGTCTGCTGTTTCCTAATGCTATAAATTAAGTTTTTCTGCCATCATCTAAACACTTTATATTACAAATACACCACTAACATTGACTGAACCTGACCTTCTGTGCAGAGATCTTTCATATTTGACATTAAACGTCAACAAGGATGTACTTGCTCGCCATGTTTACAATCCAGAACCATTCTGTTCCCTACAGTGAACCAACATGCCCACATTCCCTACTTAATGAATATGGCGCAGATCCATATGATGAAACCGTGGGTGAGGTACCTCTCACAGCCTTATCTATGAGCTCCTCGCAGGCGTCAAAGTCTCCTCTGAGGACCAGCCGCTCATGTAGGTGCGTGAGCATAGGGTGCTCCAGAGCGATGCGTGTTTTCTTCTGCAGGGATTCGAAGGCTTCTGTGTAGTTGTGCTGCCGGAAGTGTTTCAGGCACAAGCGGATGGCCTCCTGTTCACGGTACTGTTCAGGAAAGAGAAAAAAAACACTTTAGCTGTAATGTGCCTTCAGTCCATGTTTAATATTGCGTGAAACTGCCTGTGCAAACGGGATACGAGGGTTATAAAAAAAAATGAATGTTTTCCTAACTGGAACAGGTTGGCGCATTAAAAAACTGTTAATGATTATGACGTGCGCAGACAATGACGCAGGTTTCTGTAAGCGTGAAAGAAATTAAATATTTAATACTTTAATTTTCATGCTGTATGGCTAATAATTGTTTAACGGTACATACATTTTTTTTAAATGAACACATTATTTACTGCAGAATGTGGACTTTTTAAGGAATTGAAGGTTAAATCTCACATAACCTGTCAAGAAATTATTTATATTTAGTTATTTTCATACAATCATTAAAAAAAAAATTATAAATAAAAATAAATGACAAATTAAATATGTTATCTATATTTCCAGTTCACAATAGTAAATAACCATCATAATAGCAACTGGAATAGCAAATGGAATAACAAGCACATATGAATGTTAAGTAATACAATGAAATATTATTTAATTGTATACTTTTTATTTCAATATAATTTATTGATGTGATTTAATGCTTAATTTTTAGCAGGTATTACATCAATATTCAGTGAAAAAGCCTTAAAATTGTTCTAGAATGCCGATTAAATGAGCTTTTGACTGGTATTTTATGTGCATGTGTTATGTTTATTTTATTTATGGACATAAAATATATCGTATATGTAGCAAAAAACATTTTTAAAAAAAGGACAAAATCCTAATACTCCGGAAATCATTCAGTTTATTCTCAAGGGGCAGTACTGATCCAGGTCACTGCTCACCTTACTGTACCAGTTAAGGCAGGGCTGGACAACCTCTGGATCTTCAATGCCGTGTAACTCAATAAACCAGATGCTGAAGTTAAAACTGGGCCCCCATGACATCAGAGGCACTGCACACAACCAAACAAATACAGTCAGCATTAAGAAAGAACATTCAGTCATGTGACAAATCAAGACTTCAAATCTCCTTTTCTCAAATGTATTTTCAATGTCTGAAATATGGGCTGTGCGATATGACGATATATAACATACAGGCAGAATAAAAAGTCTATCATTTCATATTGTGCTCTATCATTTATTTTGTGGTGTCACAAAATACGTTGTTTAAGGTAATACTTTTTCATACAAGCACAATATTACTGTCCCTCACAAGAAACATGAATAACAAAGCTGCAATCTAGAATGTACAAGGTTTACATTTTGCATTTTATTTACATATATTTTCATGTTACATCTGTAGTCATTAGTTTTAACAATTAATGAAGTGTTTTATATTTGATTCATATTTATTTTATATTTCTACAGTTTTAATCAAACATTTACCCTGAAGTTCAAAATAAAGTGAGCAATGTGATCAGTATATACTTGAAAATGTTTAAAAAAAAGTTCAAATATATTGATTGAATTTACCCAAATGGTACTATATCATTATCAGGACATAAGATGACTTATATTGAGATATGAGATTTTCGTCATATCGCCCAGCCCTAGTCTGAAACACAACTAGTACACTATGTGAACATCTAGTCAAAGGAGTTCACACAAGCACTTGTTTGTTCCATCAAAGACTTGCAGTCATTCAATCACTTACTCAACTCATTGTCTTCCACTGAAATCATGTGATGGCTGATCTTTCCCCTAAATGTGTCAGCACATAATTTCACCGGGCTTCACTGTAAACACTTACCTATTTTAATGAACCTGCAGGGAAACATTTGCTCATCGATCTTGTGCTTTAGCGTGAACGTCTCCTTGTTGAAGTCATTCTTAAGGCCACTAGGATTAGAAGAGGATGACAGTAAATGACCTCATCACATCACAAGAAGCCGTTTCCCTAAACATTACTCACGTCTCTAGAGACACAATAGGCCATTTTATAAAAATCTCTGTGTCCTATTATCAAGGAAAGTTTATCTGGTTTACTTGGAAGTATTTGAAGTCCATAAAGCTAATCTGAGATACTGATTACTAAGATTTTCCCAGAGGACTCACCTAGACAAGAGCTCCGTCATGTTTTCCTCACTCATGCCTCCAAACACCTTAAACTTCTTCAAGTTGCAGACGTGGGTTTTCTCATATTTGCCATAGGTGATGCTCAGAACTATAGCTGGTCTCTCCAGTTTTAGGATCAAGTACTGAATGGCAGAAAAAAAATGCAATAAATGTTACACCAAAGCAATTCCAAACTACAATGTTCTAGCTATGGCATGTATAGAAGGGTTTTAAAAAGGCTCAGCAGCAGTTGGGTTTCTTAAGAAAATTAAGAAGGACATATTGATTGTCGTATATAAATCACTTATTGAATTTATCCTTACTTTTAATGTTGTAGCCTGGTTTAACCTCCCTCTCTGTTAAAAGCAAAGATAAACTTTTAAGATTAGCAAATGTAGCGAGTAAAATAATTGGTGAGAGACAAACACCTCTCACTGATTTATTAATGTCAACGACAAAAAGAAAAACCTCCACTATTGTGGAAGACTCTTCCCATCCTTTACATCAGGGGTCACCAATCTCGGTCCTGGAGGGCCGGTGTCCCTGCAGGGTTTAGCTCCAGCTTGCCTCAACAAACCTGCCTAGGTGTTTTACTATAACTAGTAAGACTTTGATTAGCTTGTTCAGGTGTGTTTGATTAGGGTTGGAGCTAAAATCTGCAGGACACCGGCCCTTCAGGAACAAGTTTGGTGACCCCTGCTTTACATGGTTTCTTTAAGTTACTTCCGTCTGGTAGATGACAAAGTCCCTTTAGCAAAAAAGATTAAGTACAAGAAGACATTTATTCCCACTGCCATTGTTTTTTTTTAAAATAGCATCTTAAAATAATTGTGCAAGCGTATTTATGTTTTGCTGTTGTGCATGAGCCTCTGTCTAAAGACAATTTTCTAACCTCTGTAAGGATAGACAATAAAGTTTATTGAATATCATATGTAATATATTCCATTCATAGCAGAGACGATACATATTAATATCTGTGAAACTTGTGGAGTGGTGTGACAAAAATTCTCTTGTCATTAACATAAAAACATGGTAGAACATGTAGATAAGTATTTGGGTGTAATAACAGACAACAAGGTTTCATGGAAGGATCATATTGCTAGTTTGTGTTTGTCTTGTGGGGCCTCACAGTGGCGCAGTGGGTAGCACGTTCGCCTCACAGAAAGAAGGTTGCTGGTTCGAGCCTCGGCTGGGTCAGTTGGCGTTTCTGTGTGGAGTTTGCATGTTCTCCCTGTGTTGGCGTGGGTTTCCTCCGGGTGCTCCGGTTTCCCCCACAAGTCCAAAGACATGCGGTAAAGGTGAATTGGGTAGACTAAATTGTCCGTAGTGTATGAGTGTGAATGGGTGTGAGATGGGTTGCAGCTGGAAGGGCATCTGCTGCATAAAACATATGCTGGATAAGTTGGCGGTTCATTCCGCTGTGGCAACCCCAGATTAATAAAGGGACTAAGCCGAAATGAAAATGAATGAATGAATGTTTGTCTTGCATTTTTCTTTATGTCTGTAATTATGAGTGTTTTACAGTATTGCAAATCTGTTTAGCACATGACTCTGTCTGTTAAACTAAGGATTAAAATCTGCTCAAACACAGTAGAGCAGCCTCTTGACAAATTATATGACATTTCCTATCACAAGAACCTCATTTAGCCTGACTAAGAATATTGTTTCAAACCCTAGCCATCCCAATCATTATGAAATTATGAATTCTTCCCAAATAGAGCTTTTTAAGTCATCTGATGAAACTATATTTATAAATCGCAATATATCAATAAAACAATAAACATCGTCATTTTTTCCAACATCAAGCAGCCCTACCTGACAGTATCTATAACTTTCCAATATGAATGAAAATTCTATTACATATTTATTACTATACATGCAAGCCAGAACAATCAAAACATCTCCCTTGTTTTCCACAGAGAAAATCAAACAGCTTTAACACATCGCAGAGCACCAACTTATTTTCTTTTTTATAAATTACGATATCTGAAATGCTTCTATAGACAACACAGAAAATAAGGAGGCCTTGTTTTTGTTTATTTGTGGTGCATAAAGTGGCCCTTGATCAAAATAGCCAGGAACTGCAAGTGGCAGCATCCTCTTCAGATTGCAGGTGAACATTACTCATGTTTTCCTCATGAAAACAATTCAATCAATAGTAGACGACTGTGAAAGCACAGCCTGTAACCAGGCTTGTAAAATATCCTCTTAAGCACAGAGACCCCCAAAAAACGACTGAAGATGCGAAAAATGAGGAATTCTCAGACTAATGGCTTGGTTAAAAAATGGTTTTACTACATTTAATGCACTTCTTTAAATCCTAATTTACAAATGTCAAATGCAGCATTTTGATGGAAAAATGTGATTTGGTAATCTCATGATCTCTGCGGTGGGTGACTGACTGTACTTCCTAAGTGAAAGGACGAGAGTGGAAGGACGCAGTGAAGAAATCGTAAGCCTTTAAGTTAAGGCTGAAGGTTAAAAGTTGAGGGTGCATGCTACTATACCGCCAACACGCACTTTCGATTTCCTCATTGCCTAACCACAAGACTGACTGCGCTGCATGGTCTGTGCCACAAGGCCAGCAAAAAGAGAAGGTTTCCTCTTTCCAAAAGATGATGAAAGCAATCACGGCGTCAATGAATGACAATTTCGACATGAGCAGGCACCATATCTTAAACCAATGTTTGCTTGGGCACAGAGCCCCTTTGATAATAACTTGATGTTTGTATTTTATCTTCTTTTGTGGTGTCCACTTTAATGAATGTAAGAAACATATTTTTTAAATGATTACACTTATTATTATAATAAAGAACTTAGTGAGAATACATAGAATTAGTGAGCATTTAGCATTGACTGAATGAATATCCTAAAAATGTTAATGCAAGAGTTACTTTACTATAATTGAAGCATTATTATAGTTTTTAGTAATCTTTTAAATTAGCATTTATTTTATATGTTCTGTTTTAATTTTACATGTTATAAACTTTTTGTAATATATACAGTGAAGTCAAAATATTAGCCCTCCAGTAAATATTTTTTTTCCTTTTTTAAATATTTCCAAAATGATGTTTAACAGAGCAAGGCATTTTTCACAGTATTTCCTATAATATTTTTTCTTCTGGAGAAAGTCTTATTTGTTTTATTTTAGCTAGAATAAAAGCGGCTTTTAGTTTTTTTAACCCCTTTAAGCATTATTTTTTCTTCGATTGTCTACAGAACAAACCATCATTATACATTGACTTGCCTAATTACCCTAACTTGCCTAATTAACCTAGTTAAGCCTTTAAATGTCTCTTTAAGCTGAATCTGACGCTTTAAGCTAGTCTCTTGAAAAATATCTAGTAAAATATTATGTACTGTCATCATGGCAAAAATAAAATAAATCAGTTTTTAGAAATTAGTTATTAAAACTATTATGTTTAGAAATGTGTTGAAAAAAATCTTCTTTCCATTAAATAGAAATTGGGGAAAAAATATGGGGGGGGGGGGGGGTAATAATTCCTACTTTAACTGTACATCCTCAAATATTTCACTTAAGTCCTATTAAATGTTTGGAATTTTTTTTACCACTGATAACATTATTATTTCCCTGAGAAATCATTTCTACTGTGTGATAATAATAGACTTTTCATAATAGTGTTTTTGATTTTTTTTTTTTATGTGAACATGATACAATGATTACTTTTCCAAAATAAAATGGTAAAATACTAAAGTAACAGTCTGAGCAGCACTGGAGATGACGCTCATATGATCATCACCAAAGGCTTCATGTGTACTTCAGTGTACGTGTTGTAAACAAAACTGCATAATTAATTCAGACTTCTGTAGGTTAGAATACTGTTTAAACAGTTTCATGTTCACATTCAATAGTCCATACAATTTGATTAGATATAAAGGTATGCCACTCTTATTTTTCCAAAATTTTCCAACAGATCCCTGAAATAAAAGGGCACAAATAAATGGTTGACACATACAGCTACGTAAAAAAATATGTGCAGAATTTACCTGTGGAGGATAGTTGCTCTCAGATGACCACCTGGAAGACTGATCATTAGGTTTGTCCACTAAAATATTCCTGCACGCAATGATAAAAAAAGCAGATGAGTTAGAGAAAAACATCACAAATTTGATGGTGTCAAAATAATGTTATGGTAATAAGTTTCCAGTGCTTTGAACACCTTCTAAAGGTAAAAACAACAGCAGCATGCAAAAAAATGACTTCTTGTTATTAATAAACTTATGTTTGCAATTAAATACTATTGGTTACATTAAATCTGCATGATTGATAAATTTCATAAAGTATGTAAGCTTGAAGTAGAGCAAAAACAAATCTGCCAAGAGTACATATAGAGATATAAAAGATATAGACCACCACTGACTAATGCAAAAACACATTCAAGTGTTTGTTTATGTAAGTCTACAGACACATTTGTCTCTAGCTGTCATGTCTAACATAAAAAAAGAATTGCAAATTAGCAGTATATGATCCATTTTACATGACACAAATTGCATGCATATTATGTGACAGACCACAACAACCAACCAACTCATTGGCAGTGTTTCAAAACTCACTTTCAAGACTACATTTCATAGGCTGTCAAGAAAGAACACTTGATGTCTTGCGAGAAATAACAGTATATTCAGAACAAAGCTTGAATATATTTTCCCATTAAATAATTGTTGCATAATTTTGTAGATAAACAAAAAGAGTTTAAGATTAAGAGGGGTTAAAAATAACCTGACTCAGTGCCATATTCCCAGTTTAGCATTAGCCAATGTAGCATCTTTATGCTTTTATGCATTATAATACAGTACAGTCAGTCTGTATTTTGAAACTGTATTTTGAATCAGCATGTTTTGAATAAATAAATAAATAAAGGAATAAAAAGAAAGCGCTTTCGGAGATTTACGGTTTGTTTACTACAAAAAGTACAGTTCAAGTACAGTTCACAGGAAAGCTAGCCATGTTGCTATCCGGCTACATACTGCATTATGACTTAATTCTATATAGCAAAGGACGTACAGTACGACACCTGTCAATTTCTCTAAAAAGCATCATGATCTGTATAAAAGCATATAAAACAGCACACATCAGGTGTATTTTAGATGTGTTATTTGTAAAAACCCACATGAGCTGCTTCATACTAGCCCAAACTAGCATGCTAACGTGACTGTCACATCTGCACTTTACCACTGTTCTCACACTTCGCACATCAAAAGCACATTAATACGTAAATTTGGAGAATTTGCTTGTTTTGTTGCTTTTAATTTACAAATACATGCACGCTTGTTTTATGTATACGTTATATATAAATAACGTTACTCCCGTCTGCTCCAGCCCGGCCCGATTGATATATTAAGAGATCAAAAATATAGAGTTATAAAATGTGCTTGTATATTTTAAAGCATGTATAGAATCTCGACGTGAGTGTTTAATGTGCGTTACTCACTCGGGTAAATATGTAGAAGAGTACGAGCTCCATTTATAAACACTGTAGGAAAGCACTCTGCTGTCAGGAGCCACCGCCATCTTGAACGAAAGACACACACGCGCGCGCGCGCAAACACACACACGCACAATATACTTCCATATCCACACTCTCACACACACACACACACACACACACACACACACACACACACACACAC
>CAIGQW010000596.1:12180489-12218410 GCA_903798125.1 Danio choprae
TTAAGAGGATTGACGTTGAATGTTCCGACTGTAATTATGTCATCTTAATGTATATCTATAAGAGTGGCAGTGAACTCTAAATCGTTCTTAAATATTTTGGAGATAGTTTGCTTTGGATTACGTATTATGTAAGTCTTATTAATTTGTCAGCCTCCCAGGACAAGATGGACGAATGTTTAATTCTAATTCTGGAGAAAATGATGCATCTGAGATGTTATAGGCTGAAGCTAGTGTGTGTATGCACGTGTTTTTGTGACATATTAGGACACAAATATGTAGTGACATAGGCATGATCAGGTATTACAAGCAGATGGTTAATTAAGAGGACATTGCAGATGTTTCCCGTTTCCAAAAGGCTTATAAATCATACAGAATCATAAAAAATTTTTTTCAGAAAGTTAAGCTGTACACAGTTTCCTGTAAGGGGTAATGTTAGGTCTAGGGTTGGGGTAGGGCAATAGAAAATACAGTTTGTATGGTATAAAAACAATGGGAACCTGTGCAGTGTCTCTACAATTCACAAAAACAAACGTGCCTGTGTGTGTATGTCACGGGATTCATACCTGGGGAGATCATTAGCATTCTTGTTCATCTCAATGGCAGGTGTTTGGTTGGCGCAGTCATATCGTCTTTAGTTAGAAACAGTCACTCGGCTACCAGGTGTTTTTGAGCCAATCACCCGAGCCATAAATGCCAGTTGACTAATTACTCCAGAGGAAAATTATGTCTGGACAAGGATGATTGGCTGATGGCTCCACAAGAATGTGTAGAAGGTGTGTTCATGCTATGTTGTAGTTCCTGTAATTATGAAGTTCCATCTTGTAAAAAACCTCCACATCCTCATAGAACTTTTAATTAGTGTTTATAAACTGGAAATTTTCTGAGTGCCATGACTTGTACCAGTTGACTGCTGTACAACTAGACCAGTGTTTACACAGGACAACTTAATTCCAGGTCAGAGATGAACAGCTCAGAACAATGTGTCCGATGCTGAAATTACGGTAATTACTATATGGTGTGAGCGTAGTAATGGTCCCAAATCTTTGACTCTAGGTACGTATGATATCATAGTAAGCAGAAGCAAAGGAATCGGTCATTACTAAAAAATCCGCTTTACTATATTTAAATATCAGCTATTTAAATATGCAAAACATTTTATAATGTTAGAATGCACTAATATTTTTCATTTGATGTCAGTTTGTAATAATATTATAACAATAATGACAAAGTTATTTGATACATTTTGATAGATTCCAAATAAAACTGTACATTATTGGTAGATTTTATATTTATGGGATTTACGTGTGAATGTAGTAATTTAAAACAGGGTTAAAATAACATGAGATACAAAATTGTTAGAAAAAAAATGGAACACAATCTCATCAAAAGCATATTATGTTATATAAACACTTCATCTGCAATACTAGATTAAACTTGCATTTTTATGTGTTGTGCTTGTTGGTTTGAACATTTTCTGACTTGACAGTGCTTGTACAGAGAGGGAGGCAGTGATCAGCGGCAGGTGTGAGTTATTGTTATGGCAACCATACATTGCAGAAAAAGAAAGCTGTGTCACTGCCACGGCAAGATGATTTGCTGATGCCTTCAAACAAGAACGTCTTTCTGCGAATCAGCTTGCCGTGCATGCAACAGCTGAGCAACAAATCACAATCAATTTGCATTGTTTTTCACCGGGTCATTGCCTGATCTCCTTTGATTTAAGTGATTTCATAAAACACTTGGTTGTGAATGTTGTAAAGACGAGGGGATAAGTTCACGGTGTACTTATAAAATAGTTAAACTCCATCTGTGCCTTGAGTGTTCCTTAAAGGAATTGTTCACCCAAAAATTACAATTCTGTCACCATCTGCTTGTTTCAAACCTTAAAAAAAATACATTGTTTTGTTTTCAACAGAAGAAAGAAATTCATAAAGGTTTGGAATCACATGAGGGTGAATAAATAGTGAGTAAATTTTCATTTTTGGGTGAACTATCCCTTTAAATAACAAAGTGAGCCAAATAGCTGCTTTCCATTCCAACTTATGTTGGCTTGGAAACTCACTGACTGTGTGTCCAGTCACTTAACGTGATGTCCCTTGAATTGCCAGTCACTTGAGCAGTAAATGACAGGATTTTTAGGGCTTTCCTGACTGTTTTGCATCTTGTAAACATTCCCCGAAAAGGACGGTATTTATGAGACTGGCTTGTGTTTGTAAATGGGGGAAAAAAACAAAAAAAATAAAAACGACTCGAGGTCATGTTGTTCTGGGGAGTGTTAAGTGGATCAGTGTGCTGTAAGGAGTTATTTCCACTCTGGGGTGAATTAACTAGGCACATTTACTCACCACTACATGGAGGAAAACAATAAGATTAACATTGCATTTAAAATGAACCAGGAGCTGCTGACGCATTGGAGAGGCCTGTGGATGTTTGTGCGTGCACGTTGATGTGTGTTCCCGAAAACAAGCAGACATCACGAAGTGCGTCATCATCAGCCACAACGTACCAGGCCTATTGATAGAAATACAGACCACAAGTACTCCAGAAATGAAACAAGCCATTCTAGAGACTTCTCTTGAAGCTGAAGTCTGTGTGAAATCAAAATTTACAATGTTTATTTTGCTAACGCACATTTAGGTGAACAAATAAATCGTGAAATGTAATCCACTGAACCCCCCCCCCCCCCCCCCTCCCCCCACCTCTTTAAAAGTCTGACCATTTGCTTCCGCGTTGGAGTGGCGGTACTTCTCTGTTGACGTCAGTTTGACAATATTCTTAACCACGCCCCTTTTACCATTAGTTTGCTATGAAAGAATGATGCACAAAAAGAAAGCCCCGCCCCCTACTCAATATTGCGTAGGAAGTACATCAACATGCTGAACTAAAAGTCTCAGCAAATTTTGGTTCACACAGACTTTCAACTTAGTATAATTTGTAATTTCAACATCTTGATAAAATCACTTTCAAACCCAGACAACCTGACGGTTGGTAGCTTTCTCTTTTCCTGAGTCAACTACGGCACGCCAGCTAGTGCAAACATTTTACTGGAAACTCGAGATTAGATGTGCACTTCCAGAGAGCAGCTCAAAAACAACAGCATGTGTGTTTCATTTCCTGATGAAAACGTCACTATTTATTTGCACGCGCGTGTTGTGTTTGTCCCGGTGTTAATGTGCGTTTAATTTGAGGCATCTGTGTACGTCAGGTTGTTCAGGTTTGAATTAGCACGTCGTGATGATGTTCAAAGGTGCGCATGATTAGGGGGTTTGTTTGCTGCGTATGAGTATGTGTGATTCACGCTCAGCTGTGAAACCTGCGTTTCCGGTGTGGGGTGTGTGTGTGTGTGTGTGGTCATGATGTACTGCTCCCATGTGACTGAGTGTGTTTACATCCGATGGTGGACGGGAGGGGAAGTGAGCAATGACGCAGGAGCAGCAGTACAGAAGCAGAGGCTGCCGCCATTACCCTCAGCAGAAAAAAAGGACAGACAGAGTGAAGAAAAAGAGACTAGCAAGAGATGAGAGAGGATATGTGGCAACTGCAGAAGAATCAAAAGAGGTCAAAAAAAGGGAAACCTGGAAAAAAAGGAAAAGAAAGTAGATGTCATATTGCAGTGTATTATCTTTAAGCTGTTTAAAGGATAAATAAAATGATACATTTGATACAATATGAGAGCTTTATAATTGGGCAGGAGTGTCCACGTCTAGTCCTATTCTGGTAGGTTTAAAGTCCTGCAGAGTTCATCTCCAACCAGCCGCAACGCACTTGCCTGGAAGTTTCTTGAAGAGCAGCGTTTTGATTGACAGGATCCATATTCAGTGTTCACTGAAGTGTTCACATAGCATGATATACTAAAAGCATTGATTCAGGACATCCTGCAACTCTTTTCCTTTGTTTACTTCAGTCAAACGTATTTGAGTACTGTAGTAATGCACATTTAGTAGCTTTCACACCAGAGGCACTTTATCACAGTTCATATTGACCTAAGTATCCACTGAGAATGATTTTATCTCTAGGAACACCGTGTGGAGGAACTAAATTAGCGTCTACTTCAGAGCACAATAGGAACTACTGATGTAAGTGTATGCTGATGATTGGGCAAATGCATGCCGCCTCATGAAACATTGGCACAGTATAGCATTACGTAAGTGTTATAAGACATACACACTAATATTAGCTATAGTTACCTGTTTCCTTTGTGTGTGGCGTTGTGTTTTTTCTCAACCTTGATTATTTGTAGCACTACAAGCTGTCAAAAGTGATTGAGCCTTCATATTTGCTTTCACCTGCATTACTGACATCATTTTTACACAAGGCGTTCCTAAAGCAGGTTTCAGTGTAGAATTCAGTGTAAAGATGCTATGCCACATTAAACAGTTTATGTAAATACACATTTTTGAAAATGTATGCTGCTTCAGGTTTGGTTTCTGTGATGCCTTTGCTGTGTAAAGATGCTTTTGTTCATCTATGTTCCATCTTTATTATCACAAAACATGCTTTACACTCTCAGAAAAAAAGGTACACGGTGGTACAAATAATGTTCCTTAAGGATCAGTTTTGTACCTTTGTAAAAGTTGTACCTTATATGGTACAGAAAAGACCTCTTATGATACTGTTCTGTGCCTTTTATGGTACAACTGAAATAAAGGTACACAATTGTTCTCATAAATAAAGTACATAAGTGTTCGACTCTTATAAGTGTAACTCTATTTCTATTTTAAAAATAAGTAAATTAAATTCACTTTTAAGTGACTACAATGGTGTTGTGTGAAAATTGGAGAAAACAAAACGTTTTATATTGCACATGGGAGAATGCATTTCTCTAACATTTTTGTGAAGTGTTGTGGAATGTTTAGCAAAAATAGATATTTTGATTTATGTAAAAATATTTTTTTACATTTTTATTGTAAATGGAAACGGTGCATTTGCACAAAAATAAAACATTGTTTAAAAATGTATTTGATGTTTTATATTTACTGAAAATAAATTGACGCATGGATATAGCAAAATGCCTTTAAACAGTGCTTGACACTGTTAGGGTACTAAGTGTAGTGGTACCTTCATGGATCACATTTGTACCTTTGTTCAAGATACAATATTGTATCTGCAGGTTTTAAAAACCAAAGGTACATGGTACAAATCATGTCCTTAAAGGTACAAACTGCAATGTACAAATTTGTTTCTTTGTCTTAAGGTAAAATTCTGTCCCATAAAAAGGTACTGCCCCGGTGACAGGGTGACATTGTACCTTTTTTTTTTCAGAGTGTACACAATGAAAACACAACTCACGACTATATCGTCCTCAAGCCTGCAGTTATTGAGTTTGTTGAATGCAAACTGCAGCTTGATATTGCTGTGATCTATCACTTTAAAATTCCATTCTTAAGCATCTACTTTTTATGGTCCAATCTATTACCAATAAATAAAACATTTTATTTATTCCTATTTTATTTGGAACTGTGTTAAACGAGTGTGTTTTGAATGCTTTTCCATGTTCATCTCTAGATTGTAGCTCTCAAACTTAATCACCCATTGGTCAACAAATGGTTCCCTTTTATCTTTCTGCCCTGGCTTCAGACATCCTAAGCCTTACTTGTAACCTACAGCCGTTTATGATATTCAAAACAACCAAATACCCCTTTGTGTTCGAGAAAAACTCTGGTACTTATGGTTTAAAAGCCTTTTATTCAGACCTTGGCTTTGTGAGAGATCCTTCCTCTCTTCCCAGGGTTTCTCAGGTTGGCAGGGAGAGTGTAGTGATGGCCGATATTTGTGTCCCGAGTTCCTGGTTCCCAAAGTGCTGAATGGGAGAGGAATGTGCCCGGGCAAGCAAAGCTGGCACGGCCCCTGCCCAAGCCCTCCACTGCCTAATGTGAACTCATATCTCACTCGGGATGCCATTGACAAAGAGCAACTCTCCACGGGCACTGTGTTCCTCTCTACTCTAAACCTCATCTATCAAGAGTGAGGTCTGAGTGTGTTTGTGTGTGAGAGAGTTGGAGAGTTACTGTGGCTTGGCTTACAAAGTGACCAGCATAAAGAGAATACATTTTCACAGAGTAATGACACAAGCTGGAACTTGGCAGCGGTCGATGAAAATGCTTTGATTCTGCCGCACCGGAGTGCACAACGCGGTCCTTATGCAGATCCTTTAGCAGAGGAAGCGGTTCGGTCAATGTAACACAGTAAACTTTCACAGGAAATGTAAAATGCTGCTGCTGACATATTCATGCAAGTTTTAAGGATGGTTGCGCCATCATAGTCCACCCAGGATGACATGTTTCTTTATTTTAAACACTTCATCAATGAAAGCAACAATGCAACCAAGAAATTCCAAATAAAATGCCTTCATTTGGCCAACATTTTTATTGAGATCTGTAAAGCACAAGTGTGACTGATTTTCTTTTGGACAGGATTGAAATTATTCTGGTAAATTCTGAAAATAATTGTTCTGCTACAGACAGTCCCTTTACAGACTTTGTTTTTGTTGTTGTTGTTGTTGCTGGTGAGTGGAGATTATTGTTCTAGAAACTTCTTTGGCGGTACAGTAGCGACTTGTTTTCCAACTAATAAAGGACCCAGGCAGGGTGTTTATGTAGTTGGAATCCAAGGCCTTTTGGAGCGAGTGAAAATCAGGTCAATTCCACTGGGTCATTTCAGCCAGAAGAACGCTACCCTCGTCCCATATTTAAAACCACGTGCTCTGTTTTTCTTCGTCTCTGTCACATCTTCATACCCCTGATGCAAACTAAACAAGCCAAAGGAGTAAAACATACAAGCAAATCAATGAAATCTATTGTCCATATCCTTCATTGTAATGCCTCTCTACCCCTTTAGCAGGGGATTCTTGTCCTCATTACAGCTCTTGCATTTTAATCATATCTTTCAGCTGTCTTACAGTAACCAGTAAAAATGCTTTCAGTCTGGCTAAATAACATAAACTGCTGACTCATGCTACAAGCTAACAACAGGAGACGCAGGCAGTTGCAACTGAGCAGGTTTGCTGAACACCACTTGAACCTTTTAAGAAAGGAAACACACTAATGAGCAGCTTAAAAAAAAATTTTTTTTGGACCCCGATTTATTTTGATGCTTTTAAATTAAGATGCTAATGTGAGTGGATGGAGTCACAATTTAACTACATTACAATAGGACAATACTGTCTGTACGTAGTTTCTATTTGCAAGGCTAATACTTTGAGAATATGCATAGATCACATTATATTGTTTGCATTGGTTATACAAATCTGGAAAATGTACAAGAAATGAAAACACCTCGTCTTTGTCAATACATCTGTTGGAGAACGCTTATGCAACTATTGGTTGATAAAGTGTGATTTTTCCTTTTTATGTGTGAAGCGCTTGCGTAATTACATATTACACATGAGGATAATGGAATTATTTCCTGAAGGCAGTTCTGTTGAAGGCTTGTGAGAAATGTGTTTGTGTTGTGATATCTTCATTGTAATTAAGCGCATTTTGCTCCCAGATTCTTTGATATGTGACCGATTGGTTCTTGTTTTTGTGTAATGATTGAATGTAGCAACAGGGGTTGGATCCAAATGCACCTTTATTTAGAATTGTCATACAGGCAAGGTTCAGCCCGGGGACAGACGAGAGCATGCAGGTAATCCAAAACAGTAAACAGGCAAATGGTCGAGGCAGGCGTCAAAACAAACAAAAACAGTGAAACAAAAAAGGGTCAAAACACGGTAGACAATCCAGGAAAAATGCTTACGTACTCGTTTCCTGTGTTGTCTTGCTCTGTTTCTGACACCTTGTTTTGTTTGGTGTTTATGTTGTTTTGCTGCCTGCCTCGACCATTTGCCTATGACTTCGATTACTCTGTTAATCTGTATGCTACTGTTTGTCCCTGCTTGTACCTTGCCTGCCTGACTAATCTTAATAAACTGCATTTGAATCTGCACATCTGTTGCTGACCCCAGTCAGTGAGTACTTTTACATGGACACCAATAATCCGATTTTAATGCGATTAAGACAATACTCTGATTAAGAGTCAACAATGTAAACAGTGATTTTTTGATTAATTTAATCTGATTAAGATCATAATGAAACTAAACAGAAATCGAATTAAGACATGTGGAGTATGCCAATTTTAGTCGCATTATTGAAGTACGGTACAGACATATAAACACCTTAATTAAACTGTTACCGTCATGTAGGATTACATAGGATAGCATTTTGCGACTGGATAGTCTGTACACATGGGTGTTTGACACTATTCTCTGCACCTACCGAGTACGTGAAGGTCCACAGACACCCCCATCAAAATGCAGAGTTTTTTTTCCATACATCGTGCGGCATCAAAATCCATTAAAACAACACTCGCATCCAATATCTCGTTTGTCACGGGGGGCATGCATGAACTGTTCCCGAATGCAAGTGAAAGTAAGTCCATGTAAATGTAGTCAGTGTTATGGTGCTTTCACACCTGCCTTACTTAGTTCGGTTGAATCGCACTAGAGTTCGTTTTCTCTTTTGGTGTGGTTCGTTTGGGAATGTGTGAATGTAGCAATCAAACTCGAGTGCACACCAAAAGTGGACCAGAAAAGCATACCGCATTCTCGAAATGTAGTTTGTCTAAAGTGATGTATACAAATATATGTATAGTATACTATGGTCAGGGATACAATCAGCCAGCACAGTTGTCCCTCCATAGTAAAAAGAGACATTTTGTGTCTGCGGGTTTGTTTACTTGCAGGAGTTCCATTCTTTTTCCCCCGCATGTTAATTCTGACCAATCGAAAAGCAGTTAAGGAAGCACGTTCAATAACATCTGGCCAATGAGTGATGTGGATTTTGTCAGATGACTGCATTTTGGTTCTTTTCAACTGGTTTGGACCAAAGCAAGCAGTGTGGTGTGAAAAGGACCCAAAGACTGCAGAAAATGCTACAATTTATCATTTGTTACCTGTGGTCTGGACCAAATGAACCGAACCACAGATGTGAAAGCACCCTTACAGTTTGATTCTGTTCCTCTTTCTGTCTGTGCGATTGAATGGCCTATATGCGATAAAAATGGACTTACCATGGCTGCCAAATTTAGCCAGATCACTGATTTCCCCTTATGAATTGCTGAAGAAAAACAGAAAGGAGAACTGAGGTCACCTAAATCCAGATGCCTGCTAATAGCCAAGAAAAAGAGCATATATGCATACCCTCAGCTTATCTTACAGAAAAACAACAGCTAGTTATCTTGTGAATCTATCTATGAAGTGTCATTCTATAAACAGCACGTCTGCTACTAAAGAGATGTTATTGCTAATCTGGTGTCATTTTTATACAAGAAGTTTTCCCTTAGCATTGCTTTGACTTTCCTTTGTCAAACAGACATCATACTGCATCTCTGATTGTTATCTACTGTACGAGAGTTCGACTTTCTTAACCACAGTCACCCTGAAACTGTACTACAACCCAGATCGTCTAGTATTCACTAGCATCAGTTAAAACTAAGACGTCTCTGAGCATGATTGGCTAAAGGGCGAGCAAGCAGAATCAGCTATTGCTCCAGCCGCCTTCACCACCTAGTGGCTATTTTTCTAATCTAAAAAGTCATCATTGTGATCACTTATACTAGATCAGGCTTTGCATGCTCAGGTGAGAATTAGCAGAAAGAATCCTGGTCTGGGATCAGTACTCACTTAGCATAAAGGATGTTGAAACGGGGCCAATGAAGAGGCCGTGCCCTCCCATCAAGCTGCCAGGCTTCCAGATCTTTCTTTAGCGTGGGTAGGAGGCCTTTGACAATCACCAGACACGTAGGCAGATGCTTGGTACACACGCCAGGAAGTGCTCACTATGCCAGTGCCACGTCACTGTATGTGCATATACACGCACACATGCATATGCAAATACATGCATGCACAGTGTGTCAAACATACTCCCACACATAACAAATGCAAACATTTCGCTCCACAAACAGTGAGAGTGTACACAAAAGCGGGCCCACGCATCAACCAAGCAAATGAGGACAAACGCCCACATGCAGACGCTCACAAATATGGCTATACACAGAAGTCACTATTCTGTGCTCAAACTTTTCCTGATAACTACCGCGTCTCTTTTACATCCTTATCTTTGAATTAAATATTATCAGTACTTGAAAAAGTAAACATAACTGTTACCTTTGCTAGTATTTAAACAGTAATGTTAAAAATACAGTATTAACGGCCACACCAGATTGACAATAATGTTCTGACTACAGTATTTTATGTGTTCAGGCATGTATGAGTACTTATTTATTTATTTATTTAAACAGGAAACAACAAAAAGGTAATTGGGCCAGACTCATCATGAATGTTACTTCACAACCAAAACAACAAATGCGCACTACAGGACCATATTTCCGGCAGAGCTTCTTTACATAATAACATCGCCAACTACTGGCCCGGAATGAATAATCCAAAGTTTTAGTCATTTAGCAGGTTTGTCAAACTCAAAACGTCTTAAAATTGTAAACATATACATTTTCCTGCATTGTTGTTTCGTAAAAATACATTTTGTCTAGCGAACAATATAAATAGCGAAAAAACATCAGCCGTATCTAAGGACCTCATTTTTAACTGAAGTAATATGTAAAACCATGGGGAACAAACATTACACCCACCAACAACATAACTTGCTAACCACAAATTAGAGGCACATTTCCAAGCCTGTTGAAATGACAATTGGTGCCAATAGTTATGATCTAATTAAATTCACACATAGACTCATCACCCAGAAAACCCTAGCAACAACACAGCAACTCAACAACCAATCTGAACAGGTTAAATATACTATTTAAAATAACACGTACACAAACGTTCCACTCTAGAAATATCTCAAGTCAAGACGTCAGAGTTATCATAGTTGTTTTGATCAGTAAGCAACACCAATCAATCACCCTAGCAACAGAAAGTTGCTAATAAACATTTAGGGCTGCGTTTCTGAAAAGCATTGCAAGTCTAAGTAGAAAGTAAAACCCACTGCCACTAATTGTCTCTACAGTCTACTTAGGCTAAGGGTGTCCAAACCTGTTCCAGAGGGTCACTGTCCTGCACATTTTCCACCGTCTGGAACAGCTCAGCTTGACTGACTTTACTTTGGCTCAGTTTTTTTTCCACTGCAATTTCTAAGCGGGTGAGATAATGATAATAAACATATTGTTATAGTTTAATCGTCTTTACTGCTATGACATAATTTCAAGTCATCCCGTTCCTCAGCTACCGCGAGTGGAATGTCTTCACCCTATAGTCTTCACCTTATCGACTGACCACGACATGGCTGTTTTTAAGTGGCATGTAATAGTCATTTAAAATCCTACAGAGCCTGTTGTTAACTTTTTATTTAAGAAGTGTATAGAGGAGTCTAGTGACAATCTTTTCTAGACAATCAGTGATCTGCAGTGTTTATGCAACATTACATTTTAGTAATGATATGGCTCACTTTGAACCTTAACTGACAGGGTGTTAAAAAAGTACCAGAAACTACTGAACACAATGGAACAACCCCAAAAGTGTACTGTACCTAGCCATACCATGCAGTGAAGTGCAATATCAGAATAATGTATCCCTTATATAGTGCCATTCACTGTATAGAACAGTGGTACCCAAACTTGGTCTTGGACGGCTGGTGTACTGGAGAGTTTAGCTCCAACCCTAATCAAACATACCTGAACAAGCTGGTTTGGTCAGGGTTGCAACTGAATTCTGCAGGAAGGTAGCTCTCCAGGAACAGGGTTGGTGACCCCTGTACTAGAAACTTCCGGGCAGGTGTGTTGAGGCAAGTTAGAGCTAAATTCTGTAGGACACCGGCCCTCCAGGATCGAGGATCGAGCGCCCCTGGTACAGAACATAGTAATGTATGAATCAATGGCCAATTTAAGCCGCGGCCTTAATGTATTGTAGAGGACAGGATTGCTAGAGCTCATTTGACTTGTCAGAAGATCTGATCAAAAGCTGAAGTGCACGGTGATGTCATAAAAAAAAACATACATTGATTCATATTGGCAGGAGTGGAAGACATACCTTCATAATGAAAATGTTATTATTTGAAGATTATCGACTTTCTCCCTTAAGGCATTTTAGAATGACCAAAACAATGTTTCAGATATTTTATAATGTGGTCGATCTGCTGGTTAGTCCAATAATGCTGTCCAATAATCGTCCCCATTTTTTTCATCACATGAGCTTTTAAAACAATGTCACATGACTTTTTGGATGCACATGCTTAATTTGTTAAATGTGTTCTATATTGAAGTTTATGCATATATGTTTTTTTCATGCACATTTTCAAAATTCATGAGCACCATGACTATTTCCAGTGGTTACCAGTTTCTAACATTCTTCACAATATATTTTGTGTTCAACAGAGAGAGAGAAAAAAAGCTCACAAATCGTTATAACCACTTAAGGGAGAGGTGAGCCCCCCCAAAATTAGTTTTCAGGGGTAAACCTAATATTAAAGGTTTTTAAACTATACAGTAGCTTTTTACTCTCACCTTGTGCATTTTCTTAGTTCAGCAAAAACATCTAATATTTATACAAACTATATTATATAAAATATTTATACAAGCTTGCAGATGAACTCTCAACATGTTCTCAGCTGTTCACAAACCAGGTTTGACCTGTTCGGTATGGTGGCCAGATTAGATATAGCAACCCATAGAAACAGCCTTTAATTCTGGTGCATTAAAGGCTGTTTCTCTCATCTATTCTTATTATTGCCTTATGTTGTGGTTTATGTGTGTGTGTTTACTGATTAGATGAAAGAAGTTATTTGTAAGCGTGTTCTGGTGTTGTCACGGTCCAGTGGCTCCTTCGCACTCTTTGCAGCTGCCGCCTTGGGCAAACCCAGCAAGGGAGTGTGATGGATAGAGAAAGAGGCAGGAATAAACAGTTAAACTAGAATAGCCTGGTTTTGATAATATGGACGGATTGGTTAGTAGGAAGATCATGTGACATGTTCAACGTCTATGCTGAGCTAACATCTCAGCCTATAGGCGTCTCTGTCCCTGTTCTGCTGGACATGCGGGTATATATATATATATATATATATATATATATATATATATATATATATGTGTGTGTTACATAACCATCTGTCTCATAGATTTTGCATCAAATACTATGGAGGCTGTTTTTCCAAAGGCATTGCGGTTCTGGGAATCAGATTAAAATGAGTTTTGGGGATAAAAATGTAAATCAGATTATGCAGGAATGTTCCTGAAAATACCGTATGTGCGTGTCACCTCAACATTTGACTTCCACTAGAGGGTGGTAGTGCACTGATCCATGATATAACGTAGGAATGGCCCCGTGTCTGTGTGTCACAATCACTGGAGAACGTGTAGAATGTTGTTTATCTGTGTCAGCTGTTTATTGGCTGCCGGGATTGTGGTCTGACCATGTGACCTCACATTGTTATATCATTTACTAAAATTAGCACCAACACACTTTTAAAACCACCAACAAACAAGTTGACCAAGATACAGTCAGTGTTTTGAGACGCACATCATCCAAAACCACAGCCGTTATTGGTGTATTCATAAATGCACATGGTTGTTCAGTGAATTTCACACTCACAATCACTCACTCACTCAAAAATGACAATGTGTCCAGACACTGTAAGATACACAGCGGTCACGCTCGCAAGTACAGGGACACTTTGGCGCACAGCACACAAATCTGGCACACGACATACAACACAACACAATGTGTGAATCTGTGCCCTGTTTTTCTGTTCTTTTTTTTTTGTTACAGGCCCTCCGCCTCCTCCCTGCTCCAATGACCGTTGGCAACCTCACACTGAATGGCCTATTAGTCATTTTCTTCACATGTAGTCCCATCACACCCCATCCCACACGCGTGGAGGAGCGTACATGCTCTCTTCAGCCGAGTAGAAGCGTGTTCACTCTGTGCACATGTGCTCCAATAGAAAGAAAGGACACGACTTGTTCCCAAATGCATTGTAAATAATATTGCAGAAAGACGGGGTGTTGTACACATAAATGTTGCTTGTTCAAAATCTGTCTAATATTCTTTCTTCTGCAAAAGAAGATATTTAGAAAAATGTCTACCATGGTAATTCTTTTCCTATTATGGAAGTCAACCAGCTTTTCTCAAAATATCTTTTTTGTGTGTGTGTTCAACAGAAGAACATGACAGAGTATAAATAAATGATGAGGTTATTTAGATTTTTGGTTGAACCATCCCTGACCACGGTAGAAATGTAGTTTTTAATTGGACTATGATAAACTAAATTGGCCGTAGTGTATGAGTGTGTGTGTATGAGTGTGTATGGGTGTTTCCCAGTACTGGGTTACGGCTGGAAGGGCATCCGCTGCGTAAAGCATATGCTGGAATAGTTGGTGGTTCATTCCACTGTGGTGACCTCTGAAACACAGACTAAGCCGAAGCAAAATGAATGAATGAATTGAACTATGATAGTTGTGATTAATATAATAAAAATGAGAAATGTTGCTATTGATGCATAAAATGAATTCATAAATTTGAATTGTATGTACATACTTACTAAAAATGAATAAATAAACAGATAAAAGGATTTTATACGTTGACATTTCCCTTTAAACCTCTAGGTTTTACCACTTATTAGTAGCATTTATTCATTTAAATATAATAAAAGTATCATAGTTTATTCTTTGTTTAAATAACAATATCTTATTGAGCCTAGGGGCCGTACGGTGGCGCAGTGGCTAGCACAATCGCCTCACAGAAAGAAGGTCACTGGTTCGAGCCTCGGCTGGGTCAGTTGGCATTTCTGTGTGGAGATTGCATGTTCTCCCCGTGTTGGCGTGGGTTTCCTCCAGGTGCTCCGGTTTCCCCCACAAGTCCAAAGACATGCGGTACAGGTGAATTGGGTAAGCTAAATTGTCCGTAGTGTATGAGTGTGAATGAGTGTGTGTGGATGTTTCCCAGTGATGGGTTGCAGCTGGAAGGGCATCTGCTGCATAAAACATATGCTGGATAAGTTGGCGGTTCATTCCGCTGTGGCGACCCCAGAATAATATAGGGACTAAGTCGAAAAGAAAATGAATGAATGAATATTGAGCCGAATGATCATCCAAACACCCAAAGAGATTAAGAGAGCATTTAAAGTATACATTTCATTAGTGCACATTTTCTATTCCGTTATTACAGGAAGAAAGGAGGGAAAAAATATGGTAGACAATGCTAAGCGATACACGGTAGATATGTTTTCACAGATTCAACTGTTACTCATCATCATCCAGCATCAGTTTTCAACCATTTTATATTTATGTTAAGGATTTTCATCCAAGAAACAGTATTCGATTGTATTCATTTCCAATAAACAAACATGTGGGTGTGCAAGGAACTAAATATTGTTTCATGTGGCTGCAATAATCATTCTCAACCTCTCTGCCCTGGCAAGGTGCTGGTTTATACAATTGTGTCCTTATCACAATGACTCAGTTGAATTTCCTGCCAATAAAATGCTTAAACGTACCGTATACACTATCCTGATAATCAGTCTGACGTCGGATACCCTCATTTATTTCCTATTTCCTTGACAATGCTGGCTTGTTCCACTTGGTTACTGATGTAAAATAACTATGTCACTGTGAAAGTCCTTAGTCATGGTGAATAATGCAAATTGCTTGGTACTCTTTCATATTTCATCAGACTGACAAGAGTGTGTCTTCAGGCTTGGATTTGAATGCCGTTTTGTGATTTGCCAAGCTTGTTGTCACTGATTTTCTAACAAGATTATATTTGCGTGGCTCCGCTCTAATCATCTTTGCTTCAAGAGCTGTGATTGGCTGAAATCGAGCAATGTGTCACCTCTGATTGGCTGACGGGGGAGCGATGGGGTCATTTGAGTTTGTCTCCATAGTGTAGCATCTCCATAGCAATCTCGAGGTCAGTGTCTGAGAAGGCATGCGCGAGTCTTTTTAAATAGATGTCCTGTATTGTACTGTATATTCTTGTAGCAACTAAGCAATCATAATTGGGTAGTTATAGAAATGGAGAGGAGGATGAAAGGAAGCAGATGACAAGAACAAGAACATTCTTTTAGTATGTGTACTTACAGTATTGGGCTTCGAGCATTGGCAGGAAAGCATCGTTTCAGACTTACAGAAGAGGAAACAGGGATGCAGATATACCTAAACACTATGATGGAGAAGCTGCTTTGAGTGCATCATGTCAGAACGTGTATCATAGTTTCTGGTACGTGGATTCATTTAGCATTAGTATTGCCATAGGAACAAATCTTTTCTGAATCCAAGTACATAAATAGATCAGAAAACAACACTGTGTGACGCTCGCTTAGAGGCTACTTATGATCTAAAGTAGTTCAAGTATATTACTGCATGTAAAAATACTTACAAAAAAGTAGCTACCTAAAAATGTTACGTTGTTTTAACCCATAGTTGAGTAAAATATTGACAAACCCATTGGGTTAATTACATCCCCCCCCAAATATTCACTTGTTAAGTCAGGACGTATGGCATACTGTTTCCGGGTCCAAGCTGCTACTCATTTTAATTGAGAAAATACTAGTTTATGACCACTTTCCAGTCATATCTCACATTGCTGCTTCACAGACACCAATATATTAACAGTTTATAAAAAATGTATCACTTTCTGGCCATCGGATATTAGGCATGGATATATATATTGCGATCGTAATTTTCGAAAGTGTTACATCGCTTTGTAAATGTTTATTATTACATTTGTTGAGTCTCCCCATACAGTTTGATATAGTGCTTGGACCCGGAAGCCACTTTTTCTTATACAATTGTTAGGATGAAAACATAAATGTAAAAATAAATGACACAAGCTCATTACTAAAATGTGAGAATAAAATGATATATATACACACACGAGCGTCATGGTGGCACAGTGGGTAGCACAATCGCCTCACAGCAAGAAGGTCGCTGGTTCGAGCCTCGGCTGGGTCAGTTGGCATTTCTGTGTGGAGTTTGCATGTTCTCCCAGTGTTCGCGTGGGTTTTCTCCGGGTGCTTCGGTTTCCCCCACAAGTCCAAAGACATGCGGTATAGGTGTAAGCTAAATTCTTAGTAGTGGTGAATGAGTGTGTATGGATGTTTCCCAGTGATGGCTTGCAGCTGGAAGGGTATCCGCTGTGTAAAACATATGCTTGATAAGTTGGCAATCAAATGTTGACTACCGTAAGTATTCAAAATATTATCATAGTATATATAAATATTTCTAAACTAGCACTGCACTAAATACATCTAAAGTGCTAAACATCTCAATAACTCTTGTAAATTCGCTATAAAAAAGAAAGTAAATGACATGCTGAGACCTTCGTGTCAAAACAACCTGATCTGATTAAACCACTGACATGTCTTCTCGCCACTTTAAGAAAGAAGCCACATTTGATCACTTCCTCTGCTTCTATGACTGTGTACAATGCAAAGTCCTAAAAAAAAGAGCTTATTTCTGGAAAAAGATGCAAATATTGTATACAGCTGAGCTTCACACAACTGAAAAACATGCATGTTGGTTTTCGATAAAGCTATGTTAGACCACAGATGAGCTCTTCTGACTATTCCACAGAGATCAGAACGTGTTTTGTTTCATGTATAATGCTCAAATATAAGCAATGACACGTCTGTTAGCTGGTTTCGCAATGGCTAACATCATTTGTTCAGCTGTTTTTCATCACAATGCCCTCTGGCTTCAGAAACGAGTGATGCGTCTGTTTCTCCAGAGACTGCTGAGCATTAGCTGTGTATGAAAATGAGTCGTGACAGCGGATGTGGGAACTGACCGTATAATGTGACTCACAATCGGTCAACACCCATTTTCCACAGTATATTTGCAGTACAGTTAATCTTCCACTATTCTTGAACTAATTGTTCAACTAATCACTGTCCTTCTTGGAATAAAAACGGCTTGATTGTTTAAAGCGAAATGCTGCAGGCAAAAGTGCTTTTTTTACCTGTCAATTTAAGATTTTGGAATTTTAGGGATTTTTTCAGTTTGAGAAAAAATCCGAAATACACTTCACACTTTTGTGTCAAACTTTTCCGCTGTACCATGGAATCATGATATTATGCAGCACTGTTTCATAGTTACCTAGCTGGAGACTAGATTTTCTGGAACTGCATAATATAGTTGCTCCCATTGCAGCAATGGTACTGCAGCAAAGTTCCTTGATTATTACTCTGGAATGAGAGTATAGTTCCTAACTATATAACTCATCCTAGAAAATAGCAACTTTTAATTTCCCGTCTTAGTACAATTTTAAACAAGTACAACTTTAAATTTGAAAACTATCAAAACTATCAATGATTTATGTTAAGCTAAAAGTGCACCTACTGGACCCAGAGGTCAAAATGGTTCACCTCAACTTTTTAACTCGAGGTGACTATGAAAATAAAACGAGCCTATTTCCCAAAAACTGGAGTGTTCCTTTAAAGGTATTTTTCTCCGTCACTGAGCCATAAATCTCCACCTCAGCAGCACTTACATAGACCAAACTTTATACGTATATTCACATCTACAAAAATGCTGAAGGCTTTTAACTCAGCCATTAGGGATGCACAAGCCATGCACTCTTAGTGCAGATCCCTACCACAGGTATTGTTAGCCAACAGGGTGATGATGGAAATTGGGCATCTGCTGACTAAAGGAGGAGAAGTAAAGAGGGTAGACATCTACAGAGGCAGCAAGGAATAGAGAGGGGTATGAGAATTGAGGTTAAGGTGGGCACTTTAAATACTGGAGCTACATACAAAAATCTTTTTTCAGTGGATTAATTTGCACAGATTAATTGTTCACCTTAATACGAACAATGAATGCTAGCAAAATAAACATTTTTATTTCACTGACCTTAAGGAGAAGAATGTGTAAGAGACAATGATGGTAGACTTTGCTAAGGATGAAAATGACTTGAATACTTATTTTACGGAGGAAGAGGGATATTACCACATTTCATGCAGAAGATGCAAGCTGAAGGGGATTGGAACATGTATGGTGTCATAAGGGGATTGTGTAGCTAAACAGCATCTGATGGTGGTCTGTAGGATGACTTTGGAGAAGGAGAGGAGAGCGAGGGCTGAAAAAAAGAAGATAGTGGAAACTGAAGGATGAAGGCTGTAGTTTAAGATTCAGGGGAAGAGGTTAGACATGGTCTAGGTGGTGGTGGTGAAGATGTGCTAGATGATTGGGCAGCTACTGCAAAAGTAATAAGTAAGACAGCTAGGAAGGAACTTGGCGGGACATCTGGAAAAAGAAAGGAAGACAGAGAGATGGAATAAGGAGGAATAAAGATAAAGAGTTTATCGAAACAGTATTGGGACATGCAGAGAGATGATAATGTAGGCAGAAGTAGAAGGAGATGCAGCAACAGGAGAAGAGAGATGTGGCAAAAGCAAAGGAAAAGGCATATGTGGTGCTGTATAAGAAGTTAGACACTAAGGGAGGAGAAAATGATTTGTACCGATTGGCTAGATAGAAGGACCAAGCTGGGAACTTTTTGCTCCAAGTTATGGCAATAAAGGTCGCAGATGGAAATGTGTTGGCTCGTAAGGAGAGAAGGTGGATGGAAAGGCAGATGGACAGGAATGGAGAAGTAGTGTAGTGGTACCGGTTTTTAAGAATAAGGGAGATGCGCATATAGACGAAGTCAAAACAGGCCTTGATTGATCTGACAAAGCATGGCTCTGAATAGAAATGTAACCTATTCCTATTCAGAATGCAGTTTCACTAGTTAATGTTGATTCATATGTGCCATGAGAAATGTGTGGGTTTTTACAAAGACAGTCATATCTCAAGTGTAATATAAAAATTGGAAGCTAATGTTTGCAGTTAATGTTTTAAGTTTTGCAGACCTGCAGTACAGGGGTAATAAGTTGATCAGTCCTGTCATGAAGTTCTAGGCCAAGGAACAACACTATGGATGAAATATTTGCTTTGAGAATGCTTATGGAGAAGTGTAGAGAAGATCAGAAGGGGTTGCATTGTGTGTAGAACATATGGTCACCAACACTGTTCCTGAAGACTTAACCTCCTGCAGTTTTCTGCCTCGACCCTGATCAAACTCCTAATTAATTGGTTCAGTTGTGTTTGATTAGAGTTGAAGCTGAAATAAAGTTACAAGAGCTGTGAACTGGGGCAGAGCTTTTTCAAAAGGTACACATTTGTACCTAAACAGTCCATATTGGAAAAAGGATACATATTAGTACCTAAAAAGTACAAACGTGTACCTCTTGAAATCTTTAGGTAATAAAATGTACTATTGAGGTACCAATATAAATCCTTTATATACAAATGTGTAGTGTAATAATGTTCGCGGCCACCTGGCCGCCAGGAAGAAGGAGGCGGTGAACCGACGAATCTTTATAAAAGATATTTATTAATAAAAGGGACGGCAGCTCCTCATGGAGACTCCCGTCTAAACCAAAACAAACAAAACATAACTGTCCAGGCCTGGATCTCTCTCAGCTTCCTCTGCCTTAGTTCCTCCTCTTATAGTCCAGAGCTCCTTCCGTGGGATTCGAGGCCGGTGTGCGCTGCACCTGTATGCACTTACGCCTCGGCCTTATTCCATTCCCACGGCTCTCTGCCCCGCCCCCTCACCACAGTGTAGCTTTTAAAAAGTACTGACTCTGTGGCAGCTCTTGTACCTTTATTTCTGAGAGTGCAGGATCAAGGTTGAGGATCTCTAGTCTAGAGGAAGCATACAGCAGGGTGCCAAAAGAGGAAGTCAGGGGTGATAGAGAGCTAAGGGTGCTGTGGTACATGTATGAGGACAGTGTGAAAGCAATGAAGTGTGCTGTAGGGATGACACTGGTTGAAGGTAGAGATGGGATTGCATCAAGGATCAGATTTTATTCCTGTTGCAGTTGCGATAGACAGGTTTACAGAGGTCAGACAGTAGTCTCCATGGATTATGATATTTGCTGGTGATATTGTGATTAGTGGGAAGAGTAGAAAGTGGGTTGAGATGAGCCTGGAGAGGTGGAAAAGATACACGCTGGTGTAAAGGGGAATGAAAGTTAGTAGGAGTAAGACAGACTACATGTGCATGAAGAACAGGGAAGACATTTGTACATTTACAGGGAGCAGAGCTAGTGAAGGTGGATGAGTTCAAGTACCTGTGGTCAACAGTGCAAAGTAATGGAGTGTGTGTTAGAGAAGTTAAGAAAAGAGAACAGGTAGGTTGAGAAGAAGGACAGAAGGGATTTGTAATTGAAGGGTATCTTCAAGAGTTGAAAGGGAAAGATTATAAGACCTGCTATGCTGCATGGTTTAGAGAAGGAATGGGTAAACTTGGTCCTGGAGGGCTGTTGTCCTGCTGAGTATAGCTCCAACCCTAATCAAACACACCTGCCTACAGATTTCTAGTGATCTTGAAGTAACCAATTAGTATGTTCAGGTGTGTTTTTGGTTAGTGTTGGAGCTACACTCCGTACGACTGGTCTGGAGTTTGTCCATCTCTGGTTTAAAAAACAGCAGGCAGAGCTGGAGGTGACAGAGCTGAAGATGCTGAGATTTCCATTGGGAGAGACGAGGATGGACAGGATTGGATAGTTGGTTTAGTGTATTACACGTTGCCTCTTGAGATGTTAACATTGGAGCTCGTTGGCCCGATTTAGCATGTAGAATCGCCGTCAGCTGAAGAGGACACTCTGTTTTTTCAGCAACGAATCAGAGTGAAAGATCAAAAACTGAAGTGATGTAGCAATGCTGAGGCTGGAGCCACCAGGCAGGAGGAAAACAGGAAAGGTAAGGAGGAGGTTTGTGAATGTTGTGAGAGAAGACATGCATGTTGGTTTGATAGAGGCAGAGGTAGAGAGCAGGGTGGTATTGAGACGGATGATCTGCTGTGAAGACCCCTAATAGCAGCAGCCCAAAGAAGAAAAAGATATGTTCATGGGATATGTTCATGCATAATATGCCTGGGGATACCCAAAATCCCATCTAAAATGTCAATTGACTCTAAAAAAAAAAAAAAAAAAAGAAAACCCCCCCCCCCAAAAAAATAAAATAATAAATTGTACATAACCAGACTTCATCCAGTGTTCAGATTTTTGTGCACCAAATGTAAGCAAATTAAGGCAAATAAAAAAAATAGTGGTCTTATTTGCCTATTTAACCAAACTTTTAGACAACTGGTAATACAAAAAAAGGTTTGCATTTCTTAAACCAAAAGGGGAAGTATGGTGATTTTTTTATTTTGCCAGGGGAATTCCTACAGCTAGATTTGATTACAATCATTAACCCAGCCTCTAAACACACTGTACAACAAAGCTCATTAATTCTGAGTCATAGATTATCGCCGCACTTATAAAGCGCTTTTTCAGCTTAGGAGTCATTTCTATTTTTGAAGCTGTAAATGTTTCTGTAGTTTGATCGAGGAGGTCTGTTCGCTTGTTTTCCATGATCTAAATAGGTACTTCTTTTCTTTCTTCTGTCAGCTATCTCTGAGATGTCTAAAGATCTGTCAGTATAATTTATTAATCAGAGCCCATTGTCTCGTGTATATATGCAATTTGCCACTGTAAGATATGATGCACCATAAAAGGTTATAGAGACAAAGCCTCCTCTCATTTCAAACACACTGACATGATCGAATAAATGTAGGTTGCCGTTAACTGACAAACTGTTTTACATTTGGTTAGGTTGCAAAAAGACTCAATCAGAAACTGTCCAGTCATCAGATTTAAACCAAGACAACTGCTAACCGAATGTGACTTTCGGTTGTATAATACTCTGTGTTTCGTGCGACTGCTGGTTTTTGCCAGTTTACTTGGGTTTCTAAGGCTCATATTTAGGGTTATGTTACCCTATGCACATGAAGGATACCTCAAGTCATTAGTTCATTAATAATTACACTTCATAACGCTTTCAGGTCCATTTTGATCAGGAAAAATTTTAAAATTCAAAAAACTGTGTTTTAAGACCTTTTAAGGTATTTTTTTAAACATTGTTTTTAGATTCTTTCCCAATTAAATTGTAAGAGATATAATAATTTTTTTATTGTTTAAAAATTTAAAAATATTGTTTTATTGTTTTCAGATACATTTATATTTATTTATACACAATACAAATGTTTTAACCTCAGAAGAATCAACATTTTTTCTAGGTCCAAATAGTCTTATACAGACGGACTGAGCAGATCTATATAATTCCCTGGCAAAATACGAAACGGGTGAAAAAGTTCCACAGACTTATTTTAACAATACCTATAACTCATAGACCAAAATAATGTATAATCTTGTGTTTTCTGAACCAAAAACCAGCAATTTAAATAAACCACCTTGCAATGTCCTCACCAACCACTCAACAACCGCAAAACACCACCACAGAATCAGTTTTGAACGCCTTAGAAACCACATGGTAGCCGCCCTGGCATTGGCTAACACAATATGTAGTTATGATTTAAAAACTATGGTAGGTTGAAAGGAATTAAATAAATACATATTCAAAGGTGCACAAAAAAAGACCTTGCATGGCTGTGAAACAAAATGTCCCCAATTCATATTTATTATGCAGTTTCACTGGTCAATGGTGATTAATCTGAGCTGTGAGGAACGTTCAGGGTTTTTATAAAGACAGTCATAGCTCAAGTAATGTGAAAAGGGGTAGTTCATATTTAAAGTGTAAAAAATAAAGGTGACAGTATAGTTATTGCAGTGAGGAAAGTTTCACACACGCACACACACAAAAAAAACTTTTTGTGAAAAGAACCATTTCTAGCATGAAGAACATTTGAATAATCCAAAGATCTTTTGTGAAATGGGGTGACACGGTGGCTCAGTGGTTAGCACTGTTGCCTCACAGCAAGAAGGTCGCTGGTTCGAGTCCCGGCTGGGCCAGTTGGCATTTCTGTGTGGAGTTTGCATGTTCTCCCCGTGTTTGCGTGGGTTTCCTCCGTGTGCTCAGATTTCCCCCACAAGTCCAAAGACATGCGCTATAGGTGAATTGAATAAACTAAACTGGACGTAGTGTATGTGTGTGCATGCGAGAGTGTATGGGTGTTTCCCAGTACTGGCTTGCAGCTGGAAGGGCATCTGCTGTGTAAAACATATGCTGGATAAGTTGGCGGTTCATTGCGCTGTGGCGACCCCTGATGAATAAAGGGACTAAGGCCAAGGAAAATGAATGAATGAATGAACTTTTATGAAATGTTAAAGATTCTAAAAGTTTATGTGGATCTTAAAGGTTGGAATAATCAAAGAACCTTTATGTTAAGAGTGTAGATGATAAAAAGAAGATTGTAATGATGATAAAAAGAAGATTTAATGATTTTAAATGATGAAAACCATAATATATTCATAATATATTCCTATGTAACCTCCAAATCAGTCAATTCATTGAATGCTATGACTGTCAGATCCACTTTGTAATGCTAAACTAATAATGTTTGCTAGTATAGATCTCTGCATTCAGTCTTAGAGTAATACAGTCATTTCATAGAAAAGTTGGGATTTGATTAATTTATTCAATTTCTGCATATTAGCCTATTATTTTTAATAGACCCAGTTATAATTTTCTATTGTATGTATCCTATTTTAAATGTCATTTGTATGTATATGTAACTTTATTGATTACTGACTGTTTCAACTCACTTTTTACTGAAGGTGAAACTGCTCTAAAATAGTATTTTACAACTTAAAAAAAGCATTGGTAAAGTTTTGCTTTAGGGCTCTCAGAGGTCCAGGATGTGCTCTGTGATTCATGCATCATTTTTGATTGCCCCCATTTGAAAATATCTTGGTGCCTCGAAGGCAAAATTAAATCATAAATTCTAAGTATAGGTTCAATACAAGTTCATCTGTCTATCTTTAATATTTGTTGAAATCCAGATACATTTCATGCATCACTCAGAAACAAGTAGACTTGTTTTGGGGCAACATAGTCATGTTGGAAATATTGGTTAGTATGTGATTTTATTACCCAAGTATAAGCGGATAAACTTTCAAAAAATGAACTTTTATCATTTGCAGTGCTTTGCTCAATCGACTTCCACTTCTAGTGCATTACTGTCTACATGGTGTTTGTTTGTTTTATAATTGAGGAATGAGAGTGAGCATTAACAGAGCTTAACATGCTTAAGTTTGTTCTCTTGGAAAAAGAGAAATCAAAGAAGCAGTTACTTTCCTTGTCAGGCTGAATCTAGGCATTAAACATTTTTCAAAGTCTTTTATTAAGGGTGAGTAATTAATGACAGAATGAACATTTTTGGGTGAATTGTCCCTTTAACCTGTAAGATCTTCATTCAACTTTAATACACAAATAAATATATTTCTGATGAAATCCTAAAGCTCTTCATCTATCCATAGAAACCAAGGGTTCTGAGATGTTCAAAGCCCAGAAATGTATCAAGAACATTGCCAAAACAGTCCACATTTCATCAGTGGTTCAGCTGTAATTTTGGAATTTTTGTGTTGTTTTATTTGCACATAAAAACATTCTTGTAGCTTCATAAAATTATGATTGAACCACTGATGACACGTTTTTTTTATTATTATTTATTTGCTGATGTTCTTGGTATCTCTGGGTGAGTTTTAAGACCCTTGCTATGTCTCAAGGGGTCAGAGAACTTTGGGATCTCATCAAAAAATATAGGTTTTTAAAGATATTATAATTAGTGTCCTGAAGATAAATGAAGACCTTCGAATGACATGAGGGTGAATAATTAATGACAGAAATTTGATTTCTAAGGGGTGGGTGAACTATCCCTTTAAATCTCAATTCAATGTTCCACCCTTCTTAAATGTTGTTTTCTCACTGAGGCTGCTGCTGTTGTTGTTGTTGTTGCTTAAACATTGGCCAATTTGAGTTGGGCTGATGCAATTCAATGTCATATAAATGAGAATCAAATTACTTTCTAAAGACGTCTTGTGTCATCACATCTGATTCTCTCAAGGGATGCACAAACAAATCTCAAAATATAGACTAGATCAAGCAGATTGCTCCTGTTCTTATAATCCATTCAGATCTATTTTTGAACCCTGAACAGATACATAGAATGAAACCTAGCTTAGCTTAAGCGCTGTAATACAAAAATACATATCTTCCTCATATCTTGTGTAAGTGTTTTTAAGAAATATAACTATTTGAAACATTACATGTGGCATGTTCACTTTAGGGACTGTATTTTGTTCATAAACAGCATGACAGCTTTTGCAGCTTTTGTTTGGGAACATCTCAGAGTTATATATATATATTTGTAATAGAGTTTATATATATAAATGTATGTAGGTTTTAAAAATTCTATTTGTCTGTTTGTCTATCTATGATTTTGCTAATTGAGTATTAAATTTATTAAGTTAAAAAGGGGTAACTGCAAGTACAAGATTAACAAAATTAGCTTTAAATGTTTAAACATTAATGGGCTGTTGCTGATCAGATAAATGCAGCCTTAGTTGAGAAATATTTGACTTAAGTAATGCTGTTTACTAAAATGATTCTTTGGGTCCAAATGGATCCGAAAGGCAAAAACCATAAACGCATTTTGAATAACAAGGGCTAAGTTTGCCAGTTTTCTACCTGCTTCAACTGATCGGGAGTTTGCCAACCCATTGTCAGACTCACCATTGTGTGTTTATATCCAGATGTGTGCTGCAGTGTGCTTTGCCTGGTTGTGCAACCAGCATGAATCATTGGGCAATAGGTCATAAAAATAGTTATTCAAAGGAGAACTACACAAGACACTGGACTTTGGAGACCACAGGAGAAATTGCACAGCTGTACCTGCGGCTGTGTGTGTGCGCAAGTGTGTGTCTGTGTGTCTTAACAGTTTCATTATCAAGAGAATAGATGCAACGCAACTGAAACAGAGAATGAGAAGACGCAGAGAGTGATGCGAGAGCTCATTTGAAAAGGGGAAACAGCAATGAACACTTGTCTGTTCGGTTCTCTCTCTTTCCAGCACTTCATGTTCAACATGACTGGATCGATTGAGGAAGAGAGACAGGCAGACAGACAGAGAGGAGAAAGACAGAGGTGAGTGAACAACATCCACACACATTTTCAGTCTGTTTTTTCCTCACTATTGGCTGGAGTGTTTACGATTCTTTGACTCACATGGGCTGATGCTCCTGACTTCCCTTAGGTCATTTTTACATTGACACAATCATAGTTTGTTGGTGAGAATTGTGGTACTTGGCATATACGAACTGGCCAAGCAGTTTTGGTGAAAACCTTGCGACAGATGTTTAGTTTTGTTAACATTTTTGTATTATTTTAAATGGGATTATATTATACTTTTTTTGAGTTCAGTAATGACAGCATGCTCAGCGTATCCATGGTTATGTCATATGTCAAGTTATGTCAAGTTCACCTTTTAAACAGCACTCGAAAGCTCCTAAAATATTTGACGAGCTATCTTTGAAATGTCAAACGCTTCCTCTATTTGTTGTAAACCTTTTTGAGTTTCTTTTTTCAATTGAACCAAAAAGAAGATATTTTGAAAAATGTTGGAAATTCCATTTTTTATGGATGTCAATGGCTACTGGTTTTCAAAATATATTTTTCATTTAAAAGAATAAAATAATCATAAAGCTTTGGAACCACTTAGGGGTGAGCAAATAGGGTCACAAATGTCTTCAAATTTGTATAATTATATAAATCATATAAGCTGCTTTGTACATTGATGCTGTACAGCAATGCTTTTGCAGCATGTCAGCACGAATGCATCATTTCTGTATTTGAAGAAATGTCTGAGGCAAATTTATTCAATCTAAGTATAGCTGAATAGACTCTCAAACTGTGAGAGAGAACAAAAAAGTTGTGTGGAGTCAATAAGTTCATGTGTGTGAGTGTGTGTTTGTGGTTAGGGTGACACGCACAGTCAGAACGGAAGAGAAAGGGCTTTGATGAACACTACCGAGATGCATGATTGGCTAAATGATGTGTCCATCAACCCATGTTTTGTTTGTGGTTGGATGGTGTGTCCCTGGCCGCGTGCCAGACCTCCTGCGGGGATTTTGCCGCTTTCTTAGGAATCTATGTGCTGTCTGGGGTTTCCGGGGGACGAGGCCTCTTAATCTTTTGAATCTCGTTCTTGTTTATGACATGTCTGCATTGAAAAGATTGACATGTTCAGTCAGAGAGATGTTTTTGTCACTCGACTGAAGGTTTGAAAGTTAAATGAGAACTAATGCATAAGCGGTTTCAGAAGAGGAGGTGTAGAGAAGGGGTTCAGAAATATGTAAAAATGCAAATGAGGTGATGATAGACTGAAGTGGGACGAGTTTATGGTTTAGGGGTATATGGTTTGTGAATATGAAATTTGACTGTGTTTGGTACAGAGGTTCTGTAGTACTAAAGACAGGAGTATAAGCATAATATAATAGAATATAATATATTCACATTATTTACATCATTTTACATCACCTGTATGAGTATATACAGACAAGAAGACATCTTTAGAATTCTTTTTATCAGTGAGCTGTCACTTTAAGAGCATGTAAAAAGCTAGTTTTGATGTATACAAAGAGAGGAAACAGTAATGGGAAAGGTTACAAGGATAAATTATGAGAAAGTATGGAAAATCAGAGAAACCTGGAGTCCTGTCGAAGCAGGGGTGAAGGTGACGCCAAAAAATAACATTCTTTGGCCGGCTGATGGTTGTTGTAAAAAGACACGCAAGAACACAATGTTCAGCTCACTGTTTGCCAAGAGGCACCGCAATGATAAACACCAATCACGTGTGTCCAGAAAATGTCACTGAGATCCCCTTAAAAAAGTGAACAAAAGTCTGTTTAAGCAAAAGCTTTTCAAAAAGACAGTTTCCTGTTTAACTGTTTTGTGACAGATCCATTCTGTTTTTATTTTTCTGCTTTTTAGTGTATTTTTCTAGACTGACCAGCACAATGTTTCCCCCCAAGACACAGCATCGGTTATCATTGGCAGCTCTAAACTGAGAGCTTAAACATAGTGTACTTAAACAACATATACTTCAATTTTAATTGAAGTGTCTATTTAATGCATCAGAACCTGCATACCTTAGCTACATTCAAAGCATGTTAGCAACTTGTCAGCAACACCCTGGCAATAGCCTTTGACATGGAGCATCACAAAGGTGGGTTTTTGGAAGTACATATGGAAGTACCTGTCAGTTTCTTCAGAAAATGTAAACTAATTAAATCAGCCTTGCAGTTGTTTTACTGACCACAAGATGGCAACACTCAACCAATCTTAAAGGGATGGTTCACCCAAAAATGAAAATGTAATCATTTACTCACCCACCACCACACACAAAAGAAGATATTTTGAAACATTTTGGAAACAAGAACCCATTCACATCTATAGTATTTTTGTCCATACTATGAATTTTAATGGTTTCCAAGACTTGTTTCTCCAAAATATCTTTTGTGTTCAACAGGAACCACTTAAGGCAAGTAAACGGTAAGTGTTAACCTTAGATATATACTTAATATGGTACAGGTCACCCCAAAATGAAAGTTCAGTCATCATTCACTCTACACAAAACAAGATACCATGAACAATGTTGGTAACCAAACAGTTTTCTTTCCCAAGATAATATCATCCTTTATGTTCCTCATTAAAAAAGTCAGTCCTACAGGATTGGAACCACATTTAGATGTTTCCATGAACTATCCATTTAAAGCTGTGAATTCCAATTCTGAAGAGTCCCCAGCCACGGTCATTTATTTAGCCTCCATGGGCTGCTCTAAACCGTCCTAATCTTGTTAGCATGCAATCTCCAAAACAGAAACTTAAGACATTTTCTGAGCTTAAATGCCAATGAGATTGTGAAAATGCTATTATGATGAAAACATGACGGTGTGTGTGTGTGATCCAGTGCCGCAGTGTCATTACCCAGAGCTGAGGGACCGCTCAGCAGTGACAGGCCTTTTAATGAGCCTATTAGGAGAACAGCAAAGACCAGGCTAATACCAGCCGTCATTAGTGACACAGCGGACACAGCACACCCTGGGGAGAGGCTACTTTTGGCAGGCACACTGGGATGGCAAGGATAGGTTGGTTTGGTGTTAACTGGCATCTCCCTGGCATACAGAAACAGGATGGGCGTTCTCTCATGGCTGCTGTGGTAATTGCTTGGTACGCCAGAAATGTTGTTTTACAACCATCAGGCACAGACCAGATCGTTCTGTTATAACCGCCTATGTGGGCTGCCCGTCACACTCGCATATCTTTATTCACTTAATGTGGGTTTGGCTTTGCTGAGTTTTATTGGCTTAACAGAAGTATAAGCTCGGCAAGGTTTATGCTGTATAGTTCTTTTCTCTCATAGCTCTGAGCTCTAAGAATGGCTTGTTCAGTTTGCTGAATAGAGGTTTTTACTGTACTGCTCCTTACAAGAAACTCCTCATTCCTTGAAAGCCATCTACCACCTACAGTGGCATGTAGGGACTTCAACTGGATTTATTTTACTTCCTAACTAGTGCAGTTGCATTCGAAGCGTTTGAAAGGGGTGCTGATTAAGTGTTTAACATGCTTATTGTGTGTTCAGACCACTGATCTGTATAGAATGACTGGATTGCTCATTGCGTTCTAAACCGAGAGGTAGTGAAGCCACCGAAAGTGTTTGATCCACCATCTTATTGTGCCCTACTGACAGAGAGCTCCAACGTCTGCGCTACGAGGATTAGTCACTCCACTTAAAAAATTACTCACTGTACAGTTACAAGTACGACATGAAGTTCAGTAAAGGATGGGGCAAATCTGTTCAGGTTCTCTTCAAGCTTATTTCGTCATTCTTTTCCTATGAAGCGAGAAGTAACCGCTGAGAAACAAGATCATAATATAATAAAATATTGTAATATATAATGTACTCCAATAGCAAAACCGCCTGACGGTTATAGATGGGAGCGACGTCTCTCTTTTTTTTTTAAACAGGCCACAAACAACCATATATACACAAATATAATTGCATTCATTCATTTATGTAATGTAACTTACTTGGCTAAACAAACACTTAATTTTAACAAACTACTAAACCAAATCAGAAAAAGGTATAAGTATGCATACACAAGACATTTCCATTCAGTGAGATATGCGATCGAGTCAGATAGTCATGTGCTTAAATTTGTGTAAATTAAAGCTTTGTTTGACATTTTTTTTGTGTACAACATCTTTATGTATATTTTCTAAAGAAAACCACCAACGTATTACAAGTGAAAGATTGGTGTCTGAGCAAAAAGTTACCATATAAGCGGCCGTTTCTTCCACTGATTATATTAACCTTGTTAGGCAATGTTTTCTCATTAAAATCATACGATTTCCTATTAATTCCATAGAACGCCTGAGCATAGTAGGGCTTACCAATATGGCCGTGTGGTGGCTTCGCTTTTCATGACGTCATGAGCAATACTGTCATTCTATACAGATCAGTGGTGCAGACTCTATAGTCTTAGCATGACTTGATGACAAAACACGGTGCACCTAATGGTTAGAGAGTTGGAATTGTGATCATAAGATTTCCGGGTGTGTGTTTACTGCTGTGTGTGTGCACTTGGATGGTTTAAATGCAGAGCACAAATTCCAAATATGGGTCACCATACTTGGCTTCGTTACGATTTTCACTTTCAATGGTAGACTACAGGACTGTTTGTGCTGCCATCTACTTTTTCGTGCTTTTTTTTTGTTTTTGGTATATTTTTGTCTTGTAAACCTCACCATAAGCTTTATAAAGAACTATGTGTACGTGCTGGCCTGCTCACTCATAATAAATCGGAATCCCCCTTTATAAAGCTCATAAATTTCAGCTAATGCATTTAACTCATTAATACTGCGACATTGTTATGAGTCTCTTAGAGTCTCACATTTACAGAGATGAACACTGTTCGCTCGGGTCGATCCATATTTAGTCATATCTGCTGGTCTAATATTGACTTAGTGTCGTCAAATGTAATATCTTGACTGAACTTCCGAGCAAGCGATACTAAAAAAGATGAGCTTCTAGACAGGGAGCCGTGTTCGGTGGGATGGCCATTATGTTAACGCTTTTAAAACGGTGACAGATCACAGTGGTGATGAGAAACTGACTCATCAGTTTTATGAGACTCCGAGCGCGATGGAAAGACTTGACCTCATAGGAGGAGAGCACTTCAGATTATGTCAAGTGCACAAATGTGCCTCTGCGAAATGTGTGTGTGTGTTCATGCTAAAAGACTGTAAAGTGTGCTGTTGCATGTGAAAGTATGACCAACATTTTAATATTCTCATTGATTATACAGCATGGATGCTTATAATCATCAGTGGAGCGGTAAAATTACACACCTTAGATAATGGCGACTTTCTTGTAACCCTGAAAATAGGGGGTTATTTACGTGTTTGTATGCTGTTGCACAAAATGCAATTGCAGCAGTTCTTGCTGAGACAAGCACAGCTATTACTGTTTTTCACACTTAGGCTTATAGGTTTGAAAACCTACATGGAAACTTGTGAGTAATGGATGCTAATAGTAGCTGACAATTTCCTCATGACAAACAATAAAACACAATCCCATGGATGTACGCTTAAAGCTTGCATGAACCGGAAGTTTCTGCCACAATGTACTCACAACATAAATGGTATTGAGTAGGGGGCAGGGCTTTCTTTTTGCGCATCATGACAATAAAACTGTACACTGACTGTCAGTTTCACACATTTACGCTGATTTGTGAGAATTGAAATATGTTCAGCAGTTGGTAGAACATTGACCTTATTACTGTCATTTTTAACCCAGCCGTCCAATCACAATGGCGTAGAGGCGGGGCAAATACAACTCTGATTGTCACATACTGTTTGTATGACAACAGACAACAACAGCAGAGCATACTTGATGCTTTGTTGAAATTTTTACAGTTAGAAAGAAACTTTCTGCCCAATTAGATACTAATAAAGCCTTCCAAATAATACTTGATTTGAATAATTTGCAAACACAGGTGCTCGTTACGTGTACTAAAAAAATTCAACCTTGTTAATAGTCGAGTTTCCATCCCAACGTGAAGCCAGTCTTTTCAAAGTTCGCTAACAAAAGAAAACAAGATGTGAAAAAGGTGCGTTTCTATTTAGTTGTTAGAGCTGCTGAACGTAGTATTGGTAACCTAGCAACTAACAGAAAGCAAAGCAAGCATATTTACAGCTGATTAGTCATGTGGGTGTATAGTTCAATATGTCAGAGTTTATTCAGCAAATGCGTTTACATATGCCATTATTCGCAATAACCATCGTCCAAATTTGGTATTTTCAGCAGTCCTTTCTCAACACAGATCAATAGAAACCCAGCTAGCATTTGTGATTTTGTCTCTTCAAGACAATATCATGAGCAATAAAGTATTTTGTGGTTGTTTAAACAGGAATTGCTGGTTCCTTTTAATCCCTTATACTTGTACAGGTGTCTGTCGTAGCTCCTGTTTTTCTTCTGACTTTCAAACAATGGCCTGAGATAAGTGTTGACGCCTTGTGCAAAAACAAGTGCATGTGCGGATTACACAGATTCTGAGTAAGTGTAAATTCAAAAGCATTGTTTGGGCTTAAGGGCGACACGGTGGCTCAGTGGTTAGCACTGACGCCTCACAGCAAGAAGGTTACGATCGAGTCCCGGCTGGGTCAGTTGGCATTTCTGTGTGGAGTTTGGATGTTCTTCCCATGTTGGCGTGGGTTTTCTCCGGGTGCTCCGGTTTCCCCCACAGTCCAAAGACATGAGCTAAAGGTAAATAGAATCAACTAAATTGGCTGTAGTGTATGAGTGTGTGTGAATGAGTGTGTACGGGTGTTTCCCAATACTGGGTTGTGGCTGGAAGGGCAACCGCTGTGTAAAACATATGCAGGATAAGTTGGCGGTTCATTCCGCTGTGGCGATCTCTGAAATAGATTCTAAGCTGAAGTAAAATGATTGAATGTTTGGGTTTAAGATTCCCACAGACAGTTTCTATAATTGCAAATAAAGAATCTCAGCTGAAAAGAAAATGCTGCACTGCATTTTCAAAAGAGTGCATGGCGTATTCAGCTGGTTTAAAACATTTTAGTGGACAATCAACAACCAACAACATCATAAAAGAACGGCGATTGGTCCACTTAACCATATGAACCATGTGCAATTGCATGTTAAAATCAACAAGTGAAACGTACTTTAAACCCGCAGAACACAAAAGAACTTTCTGAACTTGTCTATGCTGCTGAAGCCTAAATATTGAGGAAACACATCTCATACTTGTGTCATTTCACAGTATGTATAATTGAATGCATTTATCTCTATGGTTACGGATGAATAAACCTTGGGGCCTCAATTATTCAACAGATGAAGAGCTAGAAGGTCTGTTATCTGACGAAGTTACATAATTTGCTGGATAATGGATGTTCTTGATCTTTAACACAGGGAAATATATAAATATTGACTTTCAGACGACAGTTTCTGCACTGAAAAGTAGCCATTAGCAGGGATTTGTGTTTCTGTAAGAAAATGTGTATATAACTGTTCAAGGTTAGTTGGATAAGAAAAGCATGTTTGGGTGGTTGCCACTGCTGTGTGTTGTAGTGATATTAGTCTTAGCGATCTTTCTCATGCGAACAGTGCATCATAGCAGTTCCCAGTGGTTTCAGGGGACACTGTGCAGTTTACCAGTGTGGGTGATCCATAGACTTGCCAAAAGGGGTGATAAATACCCTCATTACATGTGTGTGCGTGTGTGCGCAATGACTCCTTTGTTTACCTGGCCTGGGGAACGTCAGGAATGCCTTGTGGTTGTGTAGGCGAGTGTTGCATGATGGTACGCGTCGTGAAACAGGGTCATAATGGCATTCTGGCCCTTTCCCATACCACACCTTTACTTCAGATGAGCAGGACTGCCGACAGAAAAGTTTCATCCACTGTTTTGACAGGCACCGATGAGAAAGTAAAGAGCTGGACCGATCTCAAAACATTGCTTATGGTTGCTGATGCCAAGACAAGTAGTTCAAACTACAACACGTTACCCTCGCCCCCACTCAGCGCTGATTTCGGGGAAGAGAACTATGATGAACGTTCAAACTAATCTGACAATATAATTTTACATTAAATGAATAATAATTTTAAATCAATTATTTTAAATAAGATTGTGAAGTTTGACCTATTCAACTGTTAAATACAATTAAATGTAAAGAAAAAGTTATATGTACACTACCTGTTAAAAGTCTTGTCGTTGATCCCAGTTGTAAGAGCAACAAATAATAACTTGACTTCTAGTTGATCATTTGGAAAAGCGGCAGAAGGTAGATTTTTCTGATGAATCATCTGTTGAACTGCATCCCAATCATCACAAATACTACAGAAAACCTATTGGAACCCGCATGGACCCAAGATACTCACAGAAATCAGTAAAGTTTGGTGAAGGAAAGATTTGGGGTTACATTTAGTATGGGGGCGTGCAAGAGATCTGCAGAGTGGATGGCAACATCAACAGCCTGGGGTATCAAGACATTTGTGCTGCCCATTACATTACAAACCACAGGAGAGGGCAAATTGTTCAGCAGGATATTACTCCTCATACTTCAGCCTTCACATCAAAGTTCCTGAAAGCAAAGGAGGTCAAGGTGCTCCAGGATTGGCCAGCCCAGTCACCAGACATGAACATCATTGAGCAGGTCTGGGGTAAGATGAGGGAGGAGGCATTGAAGATTAATCCAAATAATCTTGATGAACTCTGGGAGTCCTGCAAGAACGCTTTCTTTGCCATTCCAGATGACTTTATTAATAAGTTATCTGAGTCATTGCAGAGATGTATGGATGCTGTCGTCCAAGATCATGCACAATATTAATTCTTTTCCCACTGCACCATGACTTTATATTCTATACTGTACATTATTTCTGTTAAGTGACAAGACTTTTGTCTAAGCAAAGTCAGACCTTACTGTCCTAATTAAATCATTAAAAACCAAGGCATGATCATATTTGATTTTGGTAAAATAAGCGTAATCTAGAGACATTTGCCTTTTATATAAGCCACTTCTGATACCAAATGATCAACTAGAAGTTATTATTTGTTGTTCCTAAAACTTGAATAGGCAACAAGACTTTTGTCAGGTAGTGTATATTAAACGTGTCAAATGCTTATTGTCTACTTCAGGTTTTTTTTATTTTTAGTATGTTTAAAATATATGAAAGCTCAGAAATAAAAGATAATTAAAGGCACATTAATGTACAGGAAAATGTTTGAGACTTTATCTTTTAACATGACTATATTGCTGATAATGAATAATGTTGCAAACACTTTTCTACAAACTCTTTTTTGCATAGCATTATCTTTCAGACTAACATTTCAGACTACATTTACAATATAAACCCCTTTACAAAAAAACCTTTATTTTCCAGCATTAATTAGACCTAAGGAGGAAATGTCCTTATTTGTCCTGTTATAAGTGACAATTACAGCTAAACTGATGGTGGATTCCTGTGGGAGGTCTTGTTATGATGTTGGAGGCTCTGGGATAACTGAGTGTCAAAGGATGAGGGTTGGTTAAACAGAAGGAGCACAAGGAGGAAGTGTCCAATTCTGTTAGATTCCTACAGAGTGAGTAGCTAGATGGTTTTGGGTAGTGACGGACAAATGAGGGTTGAGTGAATGTGAAGGATCAAGTGACTCACTCGCTTGTGAAGGAGGCTGGGATGCAGGACTGGGTGAAGGGTCATCCTAGCAGAAACACACACACATACATACATACACACTCAGTTTTATCCCTTGCATTCCTGTGAGTTGAGGGAAATGACCGTAGTATGAGTTGTGTGTCCTAGCCTGTGATCCCGTCCCATTGCGGCGCCACTGTTGACTGCGCCTGCCCTTGTGTGAGGTCTGCCACCGGATTCCTGTCCCGTGAGTGGAAACGGCACCTGCAACACTGATCGCTTTGCTTTTCTTGTTAATGGATCCATTCTGTTGCGGCGATGAGCAAGTGCACTTGTGGAATTTCCCTCCCTGAGTAACAAAAGCGTCAGAAAAAGAGTGAAATGGACTGCGTGGCCTTTACAGATATTAAACTTTCATTTTCATTCTCAGAATTAGCTCTGCTGGGACATTTCATTCATTTGGCTTTCACTTTTACTGATTATTAAGCATTAAGCTTTTTTAAGTTGCGATTCTCTGCATACTTGTGGTCTATATAGATAGTACACAAACCAGGACTTGCGTAAGAAAGCCAGCCACAAGTGCAAGCATCGACGAGCAACAGGATGTTTTGACAATCAATTGGGGTCTAATTATGTTGCCCCACCCACTGTAAATTGACATTGGTCCAGATATCGCTCCTCTTAACGAGAAGGTTCTCCTTTAAAAGAAAATTTGCTGTTAATTTACTCTTTATTGCTTGTGGCTATGCACATGCATCATTGTGTGACAGGAAACTTCAGAATGTTGCGAATGCACATGTGAATGTGGATTAAAGGTAATAATGTTGTAAAACACTTTCAAACAAGATGTATGTGTAGGTCAGCTCTTTAAATAGTGAGAAATTATCTGTATATTAAATAATAATATTAATTATTTTAATAATTAAAAGAATAGATGATATAAATATACATCTGACCACCCCTATAACAGTTCATACCATAATCTGCCAAGGAATCTGTGAGTAAATATTGACTCAGCAGTCTGAAACCAGCAGATCTAGAGCACCAATAGACACCATAAGTGTTCATAAGACACTTTTCTTCTAAAATAGGTGTTTATATCTACAGCCTAAAATAAAGCAACATTAGAGTAAAATTAGGTGCATAGTTTATATTTTAACAGACACCTGCTACTACATGGAATTTGAACAGTAATAGTGGAATCTTAAATGGTACGAATGCAAACTTGTCACCATTTGCTTAAATTATTAATTTATTCATTCATTTTTCTTCAGCTTAGTCACTATTTCAGAGGTCGCCACAGCGGAATGAACCACCAACTATTCCAGCATATGTTTTATGTAGCGGATGCCCTTCCAGCCGCAAACCAGTATTGAGAAACACCCA
>CAIGQW010000596.1:12230871-12261343 GCA_903798125.1 Danio choprae
TAATAATACCAATAATAATAATAATAATAATAATAATAATAATAATACCAATAATAATAATACCAATAATAATAATAATAACACCAATAATAATAATAATAATAATAATAATAATAATAATAATAACACCAATAATAATAATAATAATAATAATAATAATAATACCAATAATAATAATACCAATAATAATAATAATAATAATAATAATACCAATAATAATAATACCAATAATAATAATAATAATAATAATAATAATAATAATAATAAAAATAATAATAAAGTCTTAGTAAATAGTGTTTTTGTCAGTTTTATTTAAAAATGATCTATTTTTATAATATTTTATTTTACCTTCTAAAATGAAATGAAATTTAAAAAACTATTTTTTGCCAACTAGTTTTGGCAAATTTTTTTTGTATTAACTATTATTGTTATTATTAACAATTTTTTATTAAATTCGACTTAATAAATTTCATTATTTGTTAAAGTTGTGGAAATTGTTGCATTTGTGTCATTGAATTCATTTTAAATATCTTTATTCATTCATTTTTATTGTATATTTTTAAATATTAGCGCAGTGGGTAGCACGATCTCCTCACAGCAAGAAGGTCGCTGGTTCGAGCCTCGGCTGGGTCAGTTGGCATTTGTGTGTGGAGTTTGCATGTTCTCCCTGTGTTCGCGTGGGTTTCCTCCGGGTGCTCCGGTTTCCTCTACAAGTCCAAAGACATGCAGTATAGGTGAATTGAATAAACGAAATTGGCCGTAGTGTATGTGTGTGAATGAGAGTGTATGGATGTTTCCCAGTGATGGGTTGCAGCTGGAAGGGCATCTGCTGCGTAAAACATGTGCTGGATAAGTTGGCGGTTCATTCCGCTGTGGCGACCCCAGATTAATAAAGGGACTAAGCCGAAAAGAAAATGAATGAATGAAAATAATCAATTAATTTCAATAGATTTTTTTGTTTTATTAATTTTGCATTAATTGCCTTAAGTTAAACACTTTTCTTTCATTTAACAACAATTATCTTAGCTTTATGGATTTTTTAAAAATTCTGGACAAAATGTTTTTTCCAATTTTCGATGTGTGTGTGTGCGGCAGTGTTGCTTCATCGTCTGGTTTTAATCAAGCTCACACAGTAGCAGTAGCACCTTTCAGCCTTGATTTATAAATAGTTGACAGTCTCCTTCAGAGCAGCTTCTCATTAAAGAAAGGAAGAGCGAGAGAATGAGTGCACGACCTGCTGCCATTATAGCCATTACTCTCCACGGCCCTTGTCTGAACTCAGGAGAAGCAGGCCAAACCATATTAACACCACGCTCAACTTATTGACGGATCTGCATTCTCTCTGCTAAAGCCATCTGTCCTCACAGCGCTCACTTCACATCCCAGTCACACCAGAGAACGTTTCATGTTGAGAAATAGTCAGGTTGTTGATAATTAATGTTTTACCCTGCTTATCTACACCATCAAATGTGTACATACATGATGGTGAAGATTTAAATAGTGCATTTAAAGGGACACGATTAATTCACTCTTCGCTTGTTTCACACCTGTTTCTTCTCTTGAACAAAAAAGAGCATAGTTTGAAGAATGCTGGGAAATAAGTAGGTGAAGGTAGCTGTTGAAGTCCAGTATTTGGTTCTACTATGGTTTCCAACTGCTTTGTTACCAACATTTTATATAGTTTTTGCTTTTGTGTTCACTAATAGAAACTAATATTTGAATATATACACTTATTTTAATATAGTTATAGAACACATTAGAGAGATATTAGAGAAATATAATTGGAATATATAATAATAATATACTGTATATAGTTTCTAATATTCTCTATATTCAAACTGATGACATTCATTTAAAATAGTAAAGTTGACATTTAGAGCAAAAAAAGATTTTTTCCAGACATGTTTATATTAAGTTTTAGACGACACAATATCAATGCTTTAACTTCACAGTTAAGAAATCAGGGCGAAACGGTGGCTCAATGGTTAGCACTGTCTCACAGCAAGAAGGTCACTGGTTCGAGTCCCAGCTTGGCCAGTTGGCATTTCTGTGTGGAGTTTGCATGTTCTGCAATGTTCTCCGGTTTCCCCCACAGTCCAAAGACATGCGGTACAGGTGAATTGAATCAACTAAATTGGCCGTTGTGTATGAGTGTGTGTGCAAATGCGAGAGTGTACGGGTGTTTCCCGGTACTGGGTTGCGGCTGGAAGGGCATCCGCTGCGTAAAACATATGCCGGAATAGTTTGCGGTTCATTCTGTGGTGCCGATTTATACACCCAGATAAACAAAGGGCTAAGCCGAAGGAAAATTAATGAGTTAAGAAATCAATATTTGGTTAAATAACCTTGATTTTCAAAGAAATGCAAAGAAAAGATTTGTTATTCCCACCAATTGTCATTTAGAAATATATATTTTAACTTGAAATTTGAAATAAAAAAACTAAAGGAATAAAACAATTATGAACACTTTATTCAAACACACACCTAATAAACACAGATAGAGAATAGAGAACTTTCAAGTAACCTTTACAAACAAATATACTCTTCCGGATAATCCATCAATTAGCACAAGTACAGGGAAATTAAACAATATATTAATGTCAAAGCAGAATATGTATATTTGATATACATATGACATTCTGCTCATTGTTCATGTTAGCTGCTGTTCCTGGAACTGTCCTGTTTAATTATTGACCCTCGAGGACCCATTTACAGGAATACAGCGCTGCTCTGGGATCAGTTAAAGGTTATGTTCGCTTGTTTGAATGTGAGTCATAACTGCGCTTGTGTACATTTGTCATAGTTTGACAGGATTAAAATAAAACACACCTGCCTGCTGTGATTCACATCTGACTCACCCTTTTTCATCTCTCTCTCTCTCTCTCTCTCTCTCTCTCTCTCTCTCTCATAACCACAACATCATCATCACCAGCACAGATTCCCTGTAAATGGGCCAAACTGCTGATCCCAATAAAGGAATGATCTGCTTGAAGCAAGACACTGCAGGTGAAGAAGGTAAAAAGAAATATCTAATAGCTATCCCCATATTTCCACAATTGATTTGTTAAATTACTGTATGAAATGTACTGTACTGAAATGTTGTTTAAATATTCAAATGAGGCATTAAATATGAACAATTTTACACTCATTTATAGCACAAAAATCTAAACATTGAATATTAGAATCACCTTTTGTCCCTCAATAATTCAGAAAAAATACTTTTCTGCAGAATACAGTGTTTATAATCACATTTATGGATCAGTGCAAGAGGAGGATAAACTAAATTTGACAGAGTGGCCTTAAAATATGTATTGTAATTGAAATTTACAGTCATAAATTGATTGTGTTATAAATTAAACACTTGAAAGTGCATTTATGGGATGTTTTTTTTTTATTATTAGGAAAAAACACTTTATGAAGAGCCAAAAAAGCTAAAAATCAGCAATTTGATTTAGTAGATAATTTGTATGACTTTGTATGATCTTATTCTTACAATTTAGTACGATTTCCTAATCCCCCAATGACGGTTGGGTTTTAGGGTGGGGTTTAGTGTCACGCCTGCTTTTCAAAATTGTACATTTCCGTACGACTGAACTCTGACGACTCGTACGACTGAATTTGTATGTATTAGCCACTAGACGGACAAAACATAAAATAGTTACGTTTCCTTGTGAGATTAGGAGTATATGAATATTGGACAGTGTTACTGTGTTTTCTAAAGCACTTATTTACACTGTGCAAGAGTGTGTATGTGGGACTAATTGAGGTGATGGAGCTTCTATGAGCTGTAAATGTGATGAGTCACTTTCCTATAGGCACTGCACACACTGTTGGCTTTTAAACGTTTGATAGAGACAAATTGTGTGTGTGTGTGTGTGTGTGTTTGTGTGTGTGTGTGTGTGTGTGTGTGTGTGTGTGTGTGTGTGTGTGTGTGTGCTGTATACATTTAGAAATGAAAAATGGGTCTTGTTCAGTGGTGGGTAGATTTTCATGATGCTCTATTCGACCTGCTTTGATGCACATTTTGAAGTGTTTTATCCTCATCAGCATTTAGTTCTCGAACTGGAGGCTCTCTAATGGACAGCACACTTTTAAAAATGTCAACCTAAAAAAAAAGTCTTCAAGATTAACTGGTTTTATTCAAGTCATTATGCAATAGCTTGGAGCAGCAAAAGTCATTTAAAAAGTCATCAAGTCATTGTCTAATGTATGTGTCAGGCAAATGGGGAGGTACAACAAGAAAACTAATAGAACAGGGTTTGAGTTTTCCTGTAGGAAAATTCATCGTATCAAACAATTTTTTTATTAAATATCTAAAGAAACATTTGATTATGCAACTGATTATGCACAATAAGACGAGGACAGTGTATTATTTGTGTATTTTATGTATATTATATAGCTGAAAACATTGCCCAGAAATATGCTGAAAATCTTACAGCTCCTTTCTCTGAATCACTGAATCACTGAATCATTTTGAACAGGAACAATTTGCCTACACTATTACAGACCTCGGGTCGCTAATGACCCTTTAAACTTTTTTTGTGGAAAAAATGATTAGAAAACAGTAATTCTATGATGATTTTCTGTTACATTGTGTATGCTGAATAGATTGAGAAAAATTGACCAGTTTTTCTTTAATTGTAAGGCATACGCTGCCTTGTTTTTTGCTTTTTTTGGTGGAATTTGTGCAAATAAACCCCCATGAATTTCTAACCCTGATATAGAATTATTCATACTTTTTGGGTAACACTTTGGAATATGGTCCATTAGTTAATGTATTTACTAACATGAACTAATCTTGCAAAGCATTTATTAATCACTGTTTAACAATTACTAATGCATTATTAAAATCCAAAGATGCACAGTGAGTTAACACGAACTAACGTTACTTACCTTAAATAACATTAAATAAAGTTAAAAAAAGATTAATAAATACTGTAATACATGTATTACTAATTGTTTGTTCATGTTAATAAATACATTTCCTAACATTAACTAATGGACCATTATTTTAAAGTGTTACGACTTTTTGTCCTTAAATGATATCTACCACAAACTACATGTTATTGCTCCGTTTAGGCTTCTAAATGGGTCTTTCCCAAAGTGTGAGCTCACTTCAATCACATTTCCATTATATCATTACTAAATAGGCCTTAAAATCCCAAAAATCTAGATGATAATTTTTATAGACCGAGCTTTAATGGTTACCATTACTGGGTTGCAGCTGGAAGGGCAAACATATGCCGGAATAGTTGGTGGTTCTTTCCTCTGTGGCGACCCCTGATAAATAACGGACTAAGCCGAAGGAAAATGAATGAATGAATAAATGAGCTTTAATGGTCAGAGCAGGTCAAACCATCTTCCTTTGCCTGCATATTTTGACTCCTCAGTTAGCAAGACTGATCACTATAAAGCAGCATCACAGATCCAGCAGTGAGAAAAACACTCACGTGGTGGGAGAGACTAATCAGTGCTGGGCCACGTCATTACAGAGCTCACACTCCAGCCAAAGAGGCGAGAGGTGTTTCTTTCACCCACCCTCTTTAACAAACCGAAACATTTAATGGTCTATTTTGGTGGCTGGTAAAAAAATAAAAATCAATAGCAGAGAGAGAGTGAGAGAGAGAGAGAGAGAAAGAGAGAGAGATGAGCTCTCTTAGTGCTCAAAACAGACTGTTATATAAATAGGAGCTCTTGTCATTGGCTTTTTAAATTAGGGACAGCGAGGGAGGGAGGGAGTGATGTCATCAGTGGTAGCTGCAGGCAATCATGCGGCCCATTCATTTTTGTGGTTTTGTGTGTTTGTGTGTGTGCACGCGAGCGGGTTTCTGGCTTGTGCGTGTCACTTCCTGGGATTGAATAGAGCAGGAAGTGGAGTGACAGGGTGCAAGAACAACACCTCTGTGGTGGGCTTCACACACACACACACACACACACACACACACACACACACTAGAGAGCTGGACTCACATGTGTGTTTGTGCATTGACTGAACTGGCAGAAGTCCCTTCAGCTCTGCCCTGTTTTGGCTCCTTGTTTGTGTGTGAATGGGATGTACTGAAACACTGCCCTCTTCTGTTTGCTTTCAGAACTGCAGGTCACTGAGCAGGACTGCACTTGGACCTGGTAAGTCATACCTGTCATTATTTTAATTAATTTTGCTAAGACACTTTTTTTTTACACATTTCATGTACTTACTATAGTAATTACAATTCATTAAGCATGATAATACACTAAACATAACCTACACTCTAACCACTACATTTTTTACTATGGACCAAATCCATTTTTAAATTCTTCTAACTCTTCCTTCTAAACTCTTCCTTCAAAATCAGCACAAAAATGTGGAAAAAAGACTATTTCATCCTGACCTACAGATTCATTTTTATTCTCCTGTTTCTTTGAAAGCCATTTCTGCACCTCTAGAGGCACTACCCGCGATTGCAGAGGCAACAGTTGTATCCAAACAAGCTTTCGACATGCTTTCTCCATCTGCCGTTATTAAAAAAATAAATAAACAAACAGCTAGGCATGTTACAAACTGTTGCCACTAGTTTTGCCTTCTCAAAACTGGCTAATAACCACAGCGATACACAGTCACACTGTTATTATTTGCCATTCACTGGGCCTAGTTCTGCTATAGAGACAGGTGTGATTTCTCAAGACAGCCAGTTCAGTAATATGTAGCTGTAACAAAAAAAAAATTAATTGCTAGCAGGACCTTTAATAGGCACCGCAGGCTGCTAGTGTTGTGCTATTCTGAATACTGTGTAACATACGAGATATTTTCTGTCCAATTAAACTGACATATCAGAGCATTAAAGCTAGCCCCGGTTAACAGAAGACGGTTAACTGTCACTCCGTGTAAAAATCAAGCCTGCCGAGTGACTTAGGCCATTAAATCAGACGCCTCTCGTGGCTTGCAGAGTGCGAGAAACTGATAATAAGGTGTGTAATAATAAACACGGTGAGCCAAATCTGTGTGGGCTTCTTAGCATTCAGTGATATGAGAAGGTGTGCAAGGATGATGAGAAATATAAGGAAACAAATGCAGCTGTGTCAAAAACATGTTTTTAAGCATAAATAGAAGCTTTTAAAGGGACAGTACATATAAGAATTAATAATCTGGGATTTATACTACCTGACAAAAGTCTTGTCGCCGATCCCAGTTGTAGTTGAATTCATTATGGTGCGTGCGAGAGATCTGCAGAGCAACATCAACAGCCTGGGGTATCAAGACATTTGTGCTGCCCATTACATAAAAACCACAGGAGAGAGCAGATTCTTCAGCAGGACAGCGCTCCTTCTCATACTTCAGCCTTCACATCAAAGTTCCTGAAGGCAAAGAAGGTCAAGGTGCTCCAGGATTGGCCAGCCCAGTCACCAGACATAAACATTATTGAGCATGTATGGGGTAAGATGGAGGAGGCATTGAAGATGAATCCAAAGAATCTTGATAATCTCTGGGAGTCCTGCAAGAACGCTTTCTTTGCCATTCTAGATGACTTTATTAATAGGTTATTTGAGTCATTGCAGAGATGTATGGATGCTGTCGTCCAAGATCATGGGAGTCATACACAATATTAATTATTTTTCCACTGCAACATGACTTTATATTCTATACTGTACATTATTTCTGTTAAGTGACAAGACTGTCTAAGCAAAGTCAGACCTTACTGTCCTAATTAAATCATTAAAAATCAAGGCATGATCATATTTAATTTTGGTAAAATAAGCATAATCTAGAGGCCTTTGCCTTTCAAATAAGCCACTTCTGATACCAAATTATCAACTAGAAGTCAAGTTATTATTTGTTGTTCCTAAAACTTGGATAGGCAACAAGACTTTTGTCAGGTAGTGTACTTTAGCTTGTGTTGCTCTAAACCTTTTTTTGACAATGGTAAAAGTTAAACCAAAACAAGCTAATTGGCTTTCATTTTGTGAAAAAACATAAGCAATAAAGGTCTAGAATGACATAATGGCTTAATATTAGGTAAGCTGCCTATTTAAAGATCTGTGTAGCAATATTTTGGTATTATTTAGAATTTATGTTGGTCTAATTTTTCATTTTCCTGTCATTTTATTTATGTTAGGTTTGTTTTAGCTAGATCTGGCAAAATGACTGAATCAAGGACACTTTTCCTGTGATTTCTTTCTCTTCGCAGTTAATTATATTGCTTGCATACAGAACAAAAACATTAAACTACATCAATAACTTGTTCATTTAGGCTCTGTACACACTGTAAACTGTAATTTTTACAAATACTACCTGTATTCTTTTCAGGAGTAAAAAAAGGGATAGTTCACCCCAAAATTTAAATTACCTCACCATTTATTCTCCCTCATGGGATTTTAAACCTTTAAGAGTTTCTTTCTTCTGTTGAACACAAAAGAAGATATTTTGAAGAATTTCTGGCACCTATTGACCTCCATAGTATGAAAAAACAAAACTATGAAGTCAAAAAAGCCAGCATTCTTCAAAATATCTTCTTTTGTGTTCAACAAAAAATAGACTCTCAAATAGCTTTTGAGCAAGTGAAGGGAAAGTAGGATACAAATTTTTTATTTTTAGGTAAACTATCTCTTTAATTTGATTGTTGAATGCAGTCGTCACTCTTGTAAAAGACTGTACAGAACAGGATTAAACACAAAAAGGTGAAGCGACAACCAAATTGAGCTGTATTGTGTACACGGCCATAGAAAGGTGTGGTTAATTTTCACGTCTCACAGCATTTAAGGCATCGTGCCACGAACACAACGCAATTACGGTGACGTCAGTGTTGTGTTGGCGGTGGTAAGTACTCAAGTTATCTTGAAGGACCTTCAGTGGCCCGAGTGCAGGTGAGTGACCAATCCTGTTCGTGTCTGACGTCTACTTTGAATGATGACATTGTTTCGAGATCTTCCAATGACTCATATTTTCCATCTCCCACAGTTCTCCTTAAAAAAAGAAGAAAAAGAATTGACGTCATCCTCCCACAGACAAAACCAATGCAGGGATTCTTTCTGGGTAATCAGGCCTCTATTTATACACAAACACGCCATAATAGATCAAAACACATCATAGGTTACGCAATAAGATGCGGTCACTTCTTAACCAACCGATCAACAACTGGAGTTTCACAAAGTCTGGTATCACTGGAGGAGGAAAAAAAAGTGGACGTCTCTATTCAAAGCCACGTCCATGACCGTGACATTTGTTTTGACAGAGTCACTTCCTGATAAATCATGCCCACTGCTGGTTCAACCTTTTGCCTTTTCCTGTTATGTTAATCATCAGCTCGGACGGAGATATAAAGGCACTCCTGATAGGATCGTCCACTCTTTTGGACTCTTCCTCCAGATGCTGGTTTCACATGGTGGTTTAGATGTGTTCTGCCAGTGTCTAGCACCATTTGAAATCAGTGTTCTTGGGGAGGAATTTGCACTGGATTGTGTTTCGATATCATGAGATGTATGAGAATAACAACAAAAAGACATGTAAAAAAATATATTTTTTAAATGATAGCACATTGCTGTAGGCCATATGTCACAATTATGAGAAATCAAAGGACATTATGCCTGCAGAAGAGGCAACAACATGTTTTTTAGCCTAAATATAAGCTTTTAAAGGGACAGTTCATCTACAAATGAATAATCGCATTGGCTTTCATTGTGGGAATCAAAAGAAACTAATATGTTCCAAGTCATAAAGGATTAAAATAACAAAGGCTTAATTTTATAAGTGAACTATCCCTTTAAGGATCTTTCCATGTGTAACGATATGTGAAATAAGTGTTCTTGGGGAGGGATTTGCTCCTGGATCATGTTTCGAAGCTGGACAATAAGAACATGTAAAAAAAAGACACAGTAACATGGCACATTGCTGCAGGCAATATGTAACTATTATGAGGAAATTATGTCTGTAGCGGAGTCAACAACATGTTTATTAGCCTAAACAGAAACTTTTGAAGGGACAGTACAGCTAAACATTAATAATTTGATGTGAACTATCCCTTTAAGTGTTTTGACGTGTAGTGATATGTGAAATAAGTGTTCTTGGGAAGGGATTTGCTGCTGAATCACATTTCGATTCCAAGCAAAGTTGGAGAATAACAAAAAAGGAGATGAAAAAACAATAACAAAGAAGTGACAGTAATATAACACTGCCAAATGTAACAATTATGAGAAATCGAAGGAAATGCAGTGGAGTCAACGGCATATTTTTAGCCTAAATAGAAGCTTTTAAAGGGACTTCATGTAAAAAAAATAATAATCTCATTGGCTTTTATTGTGCGAATGATAATATAAAATCAGAGTCATAAAAGCATCATTTTAGATGAGTTTTAAGCATTTAAGTGTTTTGTCGTGTATCTGAAACCAGTGCCTCTGGATCATGTTTCAGTTCTAAGAGAAGTCGGAGAACAACAACAAAATACAAGGAACTTGTAGGTGGAGTGGCTTTTTGAGAGAAGTGAGGGAAGTGTGTGTATTGAATCAATGGAGAACTAGATAGTGCTCATGACTTGTCTCGAGCACTTGATGAACTGTACTGGAAGTCAGATTAATGCAGTGTGATCAAACCAGTTCAGTTCAACTGGGAAATGCTGTGGGGGAAAAAATGCTGTGAAACTGATGACGACATGTTTTTCTATTATTTTAATTCATCGAAAGAACTTGACCAATGTAGTTTTCATTTCAAGTTTTATGAGATTCTGCTAAGGTTTTAAAGCCAGTTAAACGATACTAAATGTTACTGAAAAGGCAGAGCTTAATGGAATTAACTAAATGGACTAAATATGAAATTGGTGAAAATGTGTTTGGTGACTGCATATATTCACACCTTTTAAAAAACATTGACCTTGTTTTGATGGGTAATACAATACTAGTTATCTTTCTTTACATTATATTATTATATACTGTATTTATAAAGTGATGTCTTTGATGAAAAATATGGAAGAATGGTACAAAACTTTGCAACATATGTGAAATGTAATGTAATTGTAGTATTATTTAATATTTTGAAATCACTTATACTTGTTTGTGTATTATATGTGTGTTTCAGTTTAATATAGCTTTAGTAATTTAGTCATGCTTTAAGCCTTTGTCAGTAACTTTCCATGTTGCAATTCTATAATTTCAGTTTCTTTACGTTAAGTTATTTTTCTACTCTCATTTTTGTATAAATGTATTTACTTTTTATTTATATTTTTAAAAAATAATTGTTTAATTTAAAATCTTTATTATTATTATTATTATTATTATTATTATTATTATTATTATTATTACTATTATTATACATTTAGATGTTTTATACTTGTATGTTTATGCATCTTAGTAGTATAACCCCGTTGGTGGTCCTCGGACTCCATCCTGGAAACCCCCAAAAACAACACAGAGGAACTTTAAATCTTAGAAATACATCACCCCTTACAAAATAGACCATCTTTTATGAATGCATCATAAAACTGCTGTATTTGATTTTGTTTGCCTGTCTTTATATGAGCTTTAGTGTGTGTATGAGTGCTTTATTCCCTCATTCGACCTGTTGGAGTGGGCCAGTAAAGACCCTCATCTCTATCTCTCTCTCTCGCTCCCCACCAAACGATGACTGATTTCCTTTGGTGCTTAGAGTCCCATCTGTCATCTAGCACCATTTGAAATCGGTTATAATGACTGGGGATCAATTCTTCAGCTTCCCATTGTGCTCAGAGAGCCATCGCTGCCTTTTTTCCAATACTGCATGTGTGCTCAGGCCTTTCACGAGCTTATTGCTAATTTGTCTGAAAATAAATCTCTCTTCTTTCCAGCTGAACATGAGTGTTATTTTTTGAGGCTCTATATATTCATCACCAATTAAATCAAAAGGCTGTAATCAAGACTAATAGTCAAAACCTGTTTTAGGGTTTAGTTGATCTCTAGTTCAGTTCTGCCCTCTGTTGGTCAGAAAGCGACACTTCAAGTTTAATCGTTTCAGAATGAGGTTATTATGGAGCTGGATATATTTTTTATTTAGGTCATAATAGATTAAATGAAGTCAGTCTAACACTTTTTAAAAATGCACACCATACCAAAGCATCCTAACAGAAAATCATGGTGTTATCATTTGATTTCTTAAAGGGATAGTTCACCCAAAAATAAACATTTACTCACCATTTACTCAACCTCAATTAGTTTTAAAACTTTGAGATTATTTCTTCTGTTGAACACAAAAACACTGTTGACTTCCATAACAAATACTATGGAGGTCAATGGTTACAAGTTCTCAGCATCTTTCTAAATATCTTCTTTTGTGTTCAACAGAAGAAAAAGAAACTCAAACAGGTTTGTGACAAGTGAAGAATGAGTAAATGTTTCAGTTTTGGGTGAACTATCCCTTTAATAAATTCATGCCTTATAGTCCCATTTAGCCAATTCAGAGCTGGGTCAAACCTCAATATAGGTTTATAATTAATGATTTATTAAATAGTTTAAAAGTTAAAGGTTAAAAGCAAGTATAACTGAACGTATACATTTTATATGTGTTTTTCCTGTTATTACTGATGTTGTAGTTAATTTTAGAAACAAACAAATGCTTGTAAGAACATTTTTGGGTTGGGAATCTGTAATTTAGCATGTAATAAACAACTGCAAAGATTTTAACAATAAGCTTCTGACTGAAACATGGATTCATTATCAATGTCTCTCTGTAATAAAGATGTGTACACTTGGGGAATTATTAACCACCGTTTTACCACCAAATATGCATTTTTTAAAAGGTTATCATGAAGTATCTTTCCTGATATTGTGCAGGTCCTGGCAGGAAATTTTATTATAAAAATACTCTGGGTTTGCCATTAATCTTCATATTTTGAATCTTCATATCTTTGAATATTTTCATTAGAGCAGGAGTGTCAAACTCAGTTCCTGAAGGGCAGCAGCTTTGCACAGTTTAGCTCCTTCAACCCTGTAATTAAACACACCTGATCCAACTAATTGAGTTCTAAGTGTTGAATCTAAACTGCAGAGATGCATCCCTCCCTCCAGGAGTTTGACACCACTCCATTAGTCGCAAAACAGCAATAGGTCAACAAAACACACATTAAAAAAATGTAAATGTCATTTTCTGCAAATAAAGTCCCTATATTATAACTTTGTGCAACGCATGTTGTGAGTAATTTATAAAATAACAAACAATTACCCATAAAACTCTGCAAATGATTACTTTGAATCGGCTATACAAAATAATTTTATTATTACAATTATTAGGCTATGTTTATATTAAAAAGTTGCAATTCACATACTTGATAATGCTTTTTTATTTAAATAAGCAAGTACTAAAAATTTTATGTTATAAAGTAATAATAATAGTGGTAGTATTATTTATAATTTACAAAATAATGCAGTTACAAATATTTACAATTTTTCGGTTGACCTTCAGTAGGGATGAGTTGGCATTAAAAGTGGAAAAAAAGAATAATGGGTTTACTGGTTTACTGACTCATAGTTACAAAAAGTGTATTCACTGTGAACGGTCAGGCTTTTCTTGGTGGCTAACAATGCTCAAAGTGATTTTTAATGAGTAACCATAGGCCTCATTAATCTGAAATAGGCGAAACGAACATTTTCAGCACTAATGAGGATATTGTGAGGGCTAAATCGTCATCCAATTCAACTGTCATCTTAATGAAAATAGATCCAGAAACCAAATCATTTTGTTATTTGAAAAACTGGAATTGCAAACATCTAGTAGCAGTACTATTCAGTTTATCTCGGAATGCAGATAAGGGCAAAAAAAAGAGGCTAATAATAAATGCTTCAGTGCATTGTCGCAATATGTTTAACATTATTTGTAATACTGAACATACATTTTTCACATTATATTATTACATTATATTTTCTAATAATGTACAGAAACACTAAGGGGTTTCTAAAAGAAAAGGTTGAAAGTACATACAATAAAAACCATTAAACCATTAAGAGATAAGTTTGTTTCGAGTTCCTACCTAAAGTCAAGCCTAAATATGTTTTGCTGTTGGTGACGACATAGTGTTACTCTTACAATGCCTTTATGCACTTTTTATTAGAGACAACAACCACAACAACAACAACAACAATAACCACAACAACAAATATATAATTCTAGCATGACATCCAAAATAAAATAAAAATAAAAAACAAATTTACAGTTTGCATTTCAGTTATAAAACAAAAAACTAGTTCATTTTAACATAGATATCTCCATAATATAAGAGGTTATATATTCTATGCAGCAAGATCACTATTCAATTAACTTGAATTATTTAGCTATTATAATTGTATATTGACGTTTATTACTACTAATACACTGAAGAGAGTCTATATATTAATGATAATTAACTGTAAAAACCTTTATTTATTCCATGAATAAATATGAATGTGAAATTTACCAAACTAAATCATAAGATCCTTTGGGTACAAAGCAGAGCAGACGCAGAAGTGTTTCGTCACCTTAAATCCCTCCCCCATCCCTCTTGCCCGCTCCTGATTGGTCAAGATTGTAGATTTCCGCCATATTCAAAATCCGTCCTATCCGTTGAATATCGATAGCTTCCCCTTTCTATTCATCCCCCCCAAAATAACCCGTTTTAACCGTGTTACGTATTATACAAACAGTTTACAGTAACGCAATCCGAGGCCACGTCTTTCAAATGGAAGAAACCGACGGATCTCCAGCGCCAATGGCAGAGCCAGTGAACGAAAGACCGAAGAGGAGCAAGAGAAAGTCGTCAATGGTGGAGACGGACGGGTCCCCAGAGCGCACTTTCAAACGGTCAGGAAGATCATATCAGACGCATTGTTGTTGTTGTTGTTATACATTATTATTACGTTACAGCTTGCTCTATTGTAGTTTAATAGTGCAAGTAAATTATCCCAGCTTCTGCGATTGAGCAAACTGCAGCGAATCTGCAAATGGGGAAGTGTAACGTTATTAACTAATTTATAACATTTAAACGGCATCTTGCGACAAATCGCCATGTTTCTTATATAGTAAAAGTGTAGTAACAATAGTCATTTATTGCTTACCACTTGCATAACCACGTTTTTAACTACAAAACTATGGTTAATGTGGAAAAAACATGGTTTGTTTGTGGTTAATTACAAACACGTTTCTTGTGTTTGATTTGTGGTAAACCCGTGGTTATTATTCGTAAGGGGCTATATATGTAGATTATATAACTTACTTAATGAGTTATGCTACAATATAAAGCTGAACGGGTGAGTACAGATCTCTGTTTTGCTCTCAAAGCGAGAAAAACTTCCGCAATATGTCGTCACATTAAAACACAGCATGACGGCAGGAGGACAACCTTGTATTGCGACAATGTTTTACCCAACCACACGATGGCGCTGACGTCTCACAAAATAACTGGAGTTCAAGGAAAGCCACACCATAAACATGCACTCAACAGCCCTTTTATTAGGCACACCAGGGATGGACAACTTAGGTCCTGGAGGGCCACTGTCCAGCAGAGTTTTGCTCCAACACTAATCAAACACACCTGAACATCCTTATTGTCTTCAGTAGACCTCAGGTGAAATACGTGCTCATTTGAATAACTGGTATGTCTGGCAACCCTGAGATGGCTTAATGTAATGAAAATCCCAGTTAATCAGTCTTTTTGGCACCAAAACCACGCCAAGTCGCTTAAATAACCTTTTTTTCACCAATTCTGATGCTTGGTTTGAACTTCAGCAGATCATGTTCTTGACCATGTATGCATGCCAAAAATGCATTCAGTTGTTGGTGCGTGATTGGCTGTTTGTATTAGTGTGCAGTTTGTGCAACAGGTGTACCTAATAAAGTGTCCAGTGAGTGTACACAATAGACATTGTCGTGAGTAATGCAGTTGAATTTCCAACAAACGAAAAAAACCAGCAATAATAATTACATAAGTACTTTCAGCCAGTGCTGTATTTAGAAGGGACATACTTAAAAGTAAAGCAGAACAAACCAAGCAATACAATAGAAAACCATATGCATCTCTGATTGCTTTCAAAAAACATCTGATCTTCAAAAGTTACCAATATTATTAAAAAAAGAAGTTGAGGACATCTGATTATGAGTCCAAGGTGCTCCATATAAATAGATCATGCCAAAAATATATCTCCCATAAGCCCTGAGAAAGAATGTAGGCAGATGGAGAACATTAAAATGTGCTTTTATCACTGGCTAAAATAACAACAGTTTATTTTGGCAGAAGGTTCTGTTTTCTTTCTTTCATGCCAGGCCTTATGCCTTCTGCCTGATTGGAACAGCAGGAAATTTGAACCCATTTTTGCTTACTACTGTTATCAGAAAAGCAAACAAAATGGCACGGAAGTTATATATATTTTTTTAATCTGTGGAAAATTTTTGTACAAATTGCAACTATGATGTTTTAAATTGTTGCTATGCAGTTGCCAGGGTGGTTGTTTGGTTGTTGCAATGCCAATGTCAGAAGAGCGTCCTGCTAAATATTAGATTCGGGTCTGCTGTTATGGCTTTCAGGAACTATAACTGCTTAAAGTCCTTTCCAAGTGCCACACATCAAAGCTCCAGCGCCACAATAATGTTACTATGTAAATAGACAAAGTGGTCTCTTAAAGAATGTTCTGCAGGAAGTGTTTTAAAACAGTGTTACATTGCATTTAGCATCTACATCAAGGGAATAGTTTATAGACGGCTGAGAAAAGTTAGTTAAAGGCAATGTCCTCCTTCAGTCATTTTAATCCTATGAAATCTGTAGTATTAAGGCTGCGCGATATTGGAAAAATCTAACATTGCAATATGTTTTATTCTGCAAATATATTGCGATATGAATACAATTTCACTAAATAAGTTGAATAACTATTTTTTTAAAAATTATAATTTTAGATTGATTAGGATGATTATAGGGGAGTGCATAAAATGTAATGAACAATCTACAAGAATAGATCAATTCAATAAAGAAAAATATACTAATTAAATGAACAGCGTTTTATTGTTTTTCAAGGAGTCAAACTGTATTCAGGTATACAGTAAGTGAATAATCAAATGTAAAATAATACTGCATAGTCTTTGTTTTATAAACAATTCAACAGAATTTATCGTTATTAATTTTTCAAAGTACAATTTCTTAGGCCTAAATGCTTTTAAAACCCTCATACAGTCACAGGCCTCAAAAAACACTTGCGAAATTATCAATTATAATCCAGACTAAACATTGTGTATACTAGCGATGTGACTGTTGCGAATGTTCACATTGTGATATCGATGCTGAAACGATTTATTGTGCACCCCTATGGAGTATCACCTGTATAATCATCTAAAAAGTCAAAAGCCATCGCTTAGAAATTTAAAAGCATACATTGTGCAGGATAACTTTCTTTTTTCACTTAAATATTTTTGATTTTCCTTTCAAATTGAAGCACAGCCACTAAAATAACATTAAAATAGAATTGAATTATTATATAGACCTACATGTAATTAAATGACGACAAATACTATATATACATTTTTGAAAACATATATATAAATAAAACTATTAATAAAACAACACTAAAGTAATACAAAATAACTAGAAGTATAAAAGTAAAAAATAAAAATCAATTCTCTCCACCATTTCATATCCAGTGTTTATTATCCATTTGTTTATTGTCCAATGAAGATTTGACGATAAGATTATGCATTATATGTGGCACAGATATAAGGGAGATTAGAATGATCATTATTATATGACATCTAAGCAGTCAGTTGTAGTAAGGGTGTGCTGAACTGAAAAATGATCTCTTTTAAATTGTGTTATGTCACTAGTGCAAAACAGACTTTTTAAATGTCATTTTTGTTCAGAAATCCTCAAGGATTTAGTCGATACCGACTCATTTTCTATGCACGAAAGAGTTATAGCTGAGATAAGTGAACGTCATCGTTTTACGCACTGGGATTTCGTCAGGTTTTAAGGCAACTGTTATCCAATTTCAGATTATCCATTCTCTGATCCGTTTCGACACTCAAGCCCTTTTGGTGGACTTTTACAAATTTGTCATATATGATGTCTCATATTTGACAGTAGAGACCACAACAAAGATGGCTTTTGAAGCCGTTATGGTCTGATCTGGGTGAGTAAGTGACACACCATTCCTCCAAGGCCTCTCCTTTGTTTGCTACCTAAAGCATGGTGAAACCAAACCTACTAACCTAAGTCCCCTTAAGTATTTTCCCACCTCAACGTCAATGTAGTCTAATCTACAAAAGGGAAAAACCACCTGAAACCAATGTTGACGTCCACTTAAGACTAAATGTTGGTTTGTATAGTGCAGCGTGACTACTTAGATTGTTCAAAACTCAGAAGAACTTACAATTGTTACCAACACACACAACATGACCAGCGCAGCAGTGTCGTTATCTATTTCTTAGAATAGGAAGGTTTACACCTTACAGTTTCCCACACTCATGGTTGGATCAGCTGACACTTGCTGGTAGTAGTAGCAGTGATGTAATGTCCTGCCAGAGTTCCTAAAACAGGACAAGCCTCATTTTTGGTATATTTGCGTTGACTGTTTTGATGACTGTGAGAGTTAGACTGGTGTAATCAACAAGGGGTGTGTGTGTCATTTGGTCCATATTTGTCATGCCAATGTCCAGCGTTTCGGGCAACACCTTGACATTCCAGACATGTTTTAGAAGCAGCATTACGCACTGACATGGTCTATACTTCCTGAAGTTCCCAAATAGGACCTATTTGATGCACCTGTTCAGGTCATTGAGTCTCTGCTGTTAAGCGGATATGTTGAATAAGGTTTTTTGGATTATGTAGAGTGTGTGGTGGTGAAAGCCTACAGGAACTGGCTTGGTAAACACCACTTTAGGCAGATTTACACAATATGGCTTCAGGTCATGGGTGTGTTTTATCCAGCCCTACGGTCAATACTGCAATCATTCAACAAGTGATGTTTTTTGGTTGATGACAATTTTTTGGACATTGACACAACCATTGGTTGTCTTGAGGAAATCTGACATTCCCTGTGTTCAGCATTTGTTTGTAAACGGAATATTATTCAAGAAATTGTATATCGCGCTAAAAATTATTTTACATGAATTGATCTATCTATGGAGAATTGATAGGAGCATAGGAGTTGGTTATTATAAGTTCTCAGGTCATAGTTTTCTTAAGGTTTTTGTTTGTTGTCCAATTGAAATTTTGATGGCAAAACTCAGTTATGCCTTAATTGTTGTTTATAGTATGGGAGAATAGAATTAGCACATCCAAATAATGAATTGTAATTATAGGTGTGCAAATATAATGACAAAATTCTTAAGTATTCTAAGTAAAATCTTTTTTTACTTTCATAACCTGTTAACTCACTTTATATTAAGGTATTAAAAATAAAAAAATGATTGCTATTAGCAAACCATTAACTATGACTTAACTCAAACTTCTAATTTGCTGCTTATTAATAGTTATAAAGGTGTAGTTGGTTAGGATTAGGGATGTAGAATAAGATCGTGCAGAATATGTACTTTAAGTACTAATAAACAGCCGATATCTTGATAATAGGCAGGCAATAAGCCACTAGTTAATAGTGAGAATTGGTACTTAAACTAAAGTGTTACTCATAAGAACGGCCAGACAGAATCTGCGGAAAGTTTTTGGTATATCTGCACAGAATTTTGTTCAAAATCTGCGGATTTATGCGAAATGATTTTGAGAGTATATTAGCTAAAAACTTAACACATGATATAAAAATAATAACATTTGAACTTTTATTTAAGGTTTAAAATGCAAATCCAATTAAAACTACTTGTTTGATAAACAAAGTTGTTTATATCACATATCTACTAAAAGTCGGAAAGTATTACTTTACAAACTATATTGTTCATAAACAATAAAACATAACATTTGCATATTATTCAATAATATTACTGAAATTAAAAACCGAGTAAATATATATTTACGCACATTTACATATATAAATAGATTGGCTCCAAAATCTGCAGATTTCAGTTTTGAAAGTCAAAGGCAATCATTAAAGGAACAATCACTATATTGAAGACAATAAGATAAAAATTTTAATTAAAGTAACACATACATAAACTGCATGTCCCAATATTAATGCGCTGCTTTACTGCACACCCAGAAGAATGCACTTTCCTGTCAGCAGTACTTACTTGATTTTTATCAGTAAAATATAACTTTAGCCATTACTGTGGTCTCTTCCCCATCAGGGCAGTGTGGAATGGAGGACACTCCATCATATTATTGGCAGCGTCATTTGACCTACATATTTACTCCCCAGTTGCCTTGAGCAGTCGAGACCACCCACAGTCAAGTCTTTTTCTAGTGGACACTGATATAGATTCTGAACTGCATTAACACATTTACACGTTTTGACTGCTCGGCACACACAGGATCGCCCAACTTTGTCTGGTGTCTGCATTTTTTGCATCTTCACTCAGGGTTTTATTTGCAAAAAAACAGTTAAATGAGTGATGTGAGAACTACACTTTCTATGAGAACCAACTTCTCTCACTTCCCCTCTTACATTCTTTCTCTAGATTTATTTTACTTTAATTACCTGTTCTCTCCTACGCACATGCAGCACTTGAGTTCTTCTAAATTTCATATGCACTCATTCCCGAGTGATGGAAAGATAAACAAGGAACTGATGGAGAGATAAAGGGACAGACAGTGAGTGCCTACGGAAACCACATTAGACAGAAGAAGACCTACGTTGACAACCAGAGGGCAAAAGTGTCTTCTTATCACAATGAATCTTCACTAAAAACAGTGGGGATCTAAATGAAGTTTGCCCACACTTAATTAGCTTTAATATAAAAACCTTTTTGTTATCTTAAATGAACTGAGTGACAAATCGTGACTCGTTCGTATGGAATTGAGGCATTCACCACACAAACTTACACAAGTTAATATATTAAATATTTTCTGCTTGATATTCAATACTTGTTTCTAGTTGGTGAATACTGCCATACTTATTTTCCCAAATATTTCACAAAAGTGATTGAAACTGTATAATTGACTTGAAGGTTGATTTCTTGTCTAGTTTCCTATTTAGAATAGTGCTCGTACAATGTAAAAATAGCTTCCAAACACTGTGCTACTTATTTTGTCCCACAATTTATGTAGAGAAAAAAAATCAGGCATTTTTCTATTTGGCGTGTATCAGGTGCCTATGTTCACACATGTTGTCAAATTGAGTTTATATGGAAAAACTGTAAATATTTTAAGTAAATTTTAGACTTCAGAAGGATTTCCAAAGGACCTTGTCATATGGCACTGAAAAGTGATGTCATGCTGCTGAAAATTCAGCTTTACAGTTAAATGCAAAATGATTAGCCCCCCTGTGAAATTTAGATTCTTTTTCAAATATTTCCCAAGTGATGTTTAATGGAGCAAGGCTATTTTCACAGCATTACCTATTATCTTTTTTTTTGGAGAAAATCTTGTTTCTTTTAGTTTGACTGTAATAAAAGCATTTCTTTTTTTAAATAAATTTTTAAGGTCAATATTATTAGCCCCTTAAGAATAATTTTTTTTCGATTATCCAATAACTTGCCTAATTTACCGAACTTGCCTAGTTAACCTGATATAGGTACAGTTGCAATCAGAATTATTAAACCCCCTTTGAAATTTTTTTGTTCTTTTTTAAATGTTTCCCAAATGATGTTTAACAGAGCAAGGACATTTTTACAGTATGTCTGATAATATTTTTTCTTCTGGAGAAAGTCTTATTTGTTTTATTTGGGCTAGAATAAAAGCAGTTTTTCATTTTTTTAAAACCATTTTAAGGTCAAAATTATTAGCCTCTTTAAGCTATATTTTTTTCGATAGTCTACAGAACAAACCATCGTTATACAATAACTTGCCTAATTACCCTATCCTGCCTAGTTAACCTAATTAACCTAGTTAAGCCTTTAAATGTCACTTTAAGCTGTAAAGAAGTGTCTTGAAAAATATCTAGTCAAATATTATGTAAAAATACTTTGCAACCGTAAACATGTCAGGCTAAATAATTAAAATGAATCATTGACTTTTGCTGTTTCAAAAACAAAGATTTCTTTACAATTTAAAACGGCATCTTTGGATATTTTTTCTGCTGGAGATAGAGTTGTCCTAAAAAAAACAAAAACAAAAAAAACCTTAAAAAAGAAATCTTATACAGAAACAGAACCAACAGAAAATGTTGGTGGTTTTAAAACCTTGACTTTTCCAAACCATGGTATACCTTGAAAACGGATTTTGTCCCATGTCTAGTTAACATATTTGGCAAGTATGATAATGAATGTAACATAGTTCATTGGCTGAGAGCTATTTTAGATTGATACAAGAAACAGAGGAGGTTGTTTATGAAAAAAATCTTTTCTCTAGAATGGCACAGTAGTGTTGCAAGTAGGCCTGCACAATATTGGAAAAAACTGACATTGCGATATTTAGTTTTTCTGTGATGTATATATTGCGATATGAACATATTTACACCAGATGACTATTTGGACAAAGATTTTAATTGTGCAATAATTGTGATGGTGGCTGTTTGTTGGCTTCTGCATAAAATATACAAAAGGATACAAAAATGCACAAAATAATATAATTTAAAGCACAGGTGAAAACAATAGAACAAAGATAAAAATGAAATAACACTATAGTTTTCGGTGGAGTCTAACAGTATTGAGATATAGAAATTCAATAATCAAATGTAAAATAACCAACCCTGGCTCATTCTGATTACGTACCCCTACATACATTTCTGGAGAGTGTGAAATACGTCCCAGGAGCTAAGTTTTTTGCAGTTTTTGTTTTTGCGAATCCACCAGAGGCCACTGTGTATGCTTTTTCAGATCTCAAATTTCTCTTGCGAGTGCTATTCACGCCTGCTGTTCTCACGTAAATCTACCAGAGGTTGCTGTTGACTGACTTACTGACTGACCGATTCCACCCCACCCTCCTCCCCTAAACCCAACCAATTGTGTTTTAAAAAAGCATTGTTTGACCATTCATTTTAAAGATTAAATGCAGCCATAAGTAGCTCTGGCTACATAATTCGCGATCTCCAGAAATGTATATAGGGCTATGTTTTCAGAATGTTGAAAATAACAGTGTCTTCATTGTATAAATATAATAACCCAATTAATTTAATCTAATTGTTTAAGCAGAAAACTTTATAATGTCTTTTGTTCAAATGGTTTAAATTAACTTGAAATCTCTTGAGATCCTGTGATATGACTACTGCAGATTCGCACATTGAGATATCGATGCTGAAACGATATATTGTGCAACCCTAGTTGTAAGTACCCCAAAAGTGTTATCTCAATGTTTAAGAAAAGATTTGGTACTAAGGATGTCACATTGGGGATTGAAAAAAGCAGCAGCTTTTCTTAAAAAGGACCCCTGGGTATCTTTGTAAACATGACCTCGCTGAGACAGTTGTCACCGGTCCCCAAATAAGGGCCCAGCCAACAATGAGGAGGCAGTGCATTCGTGAGTAGAAGAGGACATGATGGTTAAAGACTGAAGGAGACTGAGAAGACTACAGAAAGCAGTGTGTTTGTTGGATTGATCAGGGCTGAGTGACGCTTTCTCTGTATTGGTTTCTCCAGACCATGATGCAGTGTCACATTAGACAGAGCTACACCAGGCTTGGTGTGTGGTACGTACAGGATGTGTTTTTACTGTAATAGGCTTTTCTTGTGTGGCACATGGATGGACATACTAATGGATCTACATTGTTTGGCTGCACGATATATGCACAACCAGAGCTCTGCATCTGGTTGGATGCTTTGTGTTTGTATGGCTGAAGTGGGACTTTTTTTATAGGTCTGTGAAATTTATTTGTCTTGTGCTTTTCTCTCTGTAGGCCATCTTTGAGACGAGGAAGCTCTTTCACCTTTCTGACACCTGGACCCCAGTGGGACTTTACACTGGTGAGTGGGCTAATAACATCCTTATGGCTCAGCTCTTTCTCAAGTGTACAAATCACTCAATCTTGCTCTCGTCTAATCTGTCCATTATCAGCAGTAGAGTCTGACATGTGTGTAGTGTGTTGCAATGATTTTGCTTTGGGCCTGGGTATAATTTAACCCCATACCCTACTTGGATGATTTTTCAGGTTGCGCACTTTTTAGAGGACAACAATGGGCAGGATTCAATGTAAAAATAAATAAACTATATAATCGATAAGTTAACACAATAATTGTTAATAATTGCAGACTTAATTGGCTGAAAACGGATAGGATAATATATGATATTATTTGATACGATTTGATATCGTGGTTCTTTTTAACAGTGAATTATTTTACATTAGTCAACAGTAGGGCCGCACGATTTCACATTGCGTTTTTTTTTTTTTTTTTTTTTTTTTTTTGCAATTTATATTTTGATATGAATACAATTTCAACAGATGACTTAATATCTGTATTTGGAAAGAATTTATAATGTTAGACTGATTGGGATGATTCTGCCGTGGAAGTGCATCTTCAAAAACTCTAATAAGCAATCTATAAATACAATAAAGAAAAAGATACAATTGAACAAACTGAGTTTTATCGTTTTCCAAGTCTAATAGTATTCAGGTACAGTAATGTAATAATAAAAAGAAGCATAATTCAATCAAATTAATTGTTATTAATGTTACAAATGGTACAGTTTCTTATGGCTGAATGCTTTTAAAATCATAATACAATCACAGGCCTCAAAAACATATGCAAATTATAAATTATAATAGAAACTCAACATGGCACATTGTGCGATTTGACACATAAACGATATATCGTGCTGTCCTAGTCAACAGATTATCAAAATAATATTTTTTGCATGCTTTATAACAGAAAAAAATGTTTTGCAATATAATTATATAACTCTATAACTACACTGTACCTGTTAAATAAAGTATATAGAAATTAAACGCTTAAAAAATGGACCAAATGTTCATTATTAAAACTCTGGACTTGCAACAAAAGTCCTTTTTGTTTTATAATGACGTGAATGCAATAGCCCCATTAATGACGTAGCTTTGCTACGGTTCACAAGTTTTTTGTGCCTGAATAACTCTTTACCCATAAAGCCATTTTTTGTTAAACTTTTCACTTTGAGCAAGTGTGCTAGTGTGCTTTCCCCTCGCCCTTGGCAGATATTGTTTTCCACTCAACCATCACATTGTTGCCAGCTGATGACATCCTAATCCTCTCATGGCATCGCGTGCCTCGACTTCAACCAATGCCCAAGCTGCCACTGATAAATTCCCAAATGTCTCTCTCTCCTTCCAAATTTCCATCAAAATGAACCCAACATAGTCCTGATTCCCACCAAATCAGTTAAGCAGTAAATGCTTAACTAGATGCGATTGAAAACAGAAAGCAGAGCCCGATTAGAGCATTCCAAAGTTTATGAAGGCCAAGCGAAAGCGCAATCCATCTCTCATCTCTAGGAAAACAGGGGGGCTAAAAGACGGGAAAGAAGACGGACTGCTTCATCCAATGCCAAAGCGTTCCTTTGATATGTATTTTTTTCACAAATACACATACATTAGCTCATCTAGTGGGCACATGGGCCTCATTAGGCTTCCAACTCGAGCACCATTATCTCACCTTCAAAACTTCGCTTAGGTGAAAGGGTATTCCTCCCTCCCTTTATTCCTGCTCAAACTGCTGGAACATGAAAGCAGAAAGACTCTTTGTCTCTAATGTTGAAGCAGTTGTTCTGGTTAAGTCCGTCTGCATGGCCGCAGGGTGAACGTGGTGGTGCAACAGCGGATGGAATATGCAGGAAGTGGTTTGTGGTCTTCTGGCATACTACCAGATTTAGTTTTGACACTGTTGTGTAAACACGCGATCATGATGACTTGAGCATCTCAGACATGGTCAGACGTCTGGTTTTATTGTCATTTATTGTTAATGTAATTTCTTGTGAAAGTTTATATCAAGTATTTAAAAATGACAACATATTGTATAGTCATAAGGATATTAAGGTTGTTCCTACGGAAGTGATTTTCTAGTTTGACATTCATTCAATAAGTGTGTTTTTTTTTCTGTAGAATCCGGATTAGTGTTACAATGCTAGTCATACATTTATTGTAAAAGACACAGGAAGCATCTTCAGACATGTTGGGTGGTTTGCTTCCATTTTATACTAAAAGAAAATAGTTGTGTCTTTCTGAAGGTAACATGCTTATTTCGGTTTAATTTCTGTCTCGCTAAACAATGATAGACTAAAAACTGTTTGAAAAACCTGTTTAGAAACAGTATTTTGTTTCTGATGTGTCCAAAAATATCATTGCAGTGTTTTTTTAATTATCAAACAGTATTGACATGTATTGACTTGTTATTAATTGGTTAATTATGCATTAATTTTTGTGTTTCTTAGACCTTATTAATATAAGCTTGAATTGTTTGATCATGATATTAAACTCCATATATTAGACTACCTTTTAATTTTGGGGTCAATGTTTTGTCAGTTTTATTAATTTATTTTTATATATACAGTTGAAGTCAGAATTATTAGCCCTCCTGAATTATTAGCCCCAACCCCCCCCCCTACTATTTAAGCTAAATAGATACTACTATTTAGCTTAAAGTGACATTTAAAGGCTTTACTCGTTAATTAGGCAAGTTAGTGTAATTAGGCAAGTCATTGTATAACAGTGCTTTGTTCTGTAGACAATAAAAATATATATATATTCTGTAAGAGGTCTAATAATATTGACTTTAAAACGGTTTAAAAAAAATTAAAACTGCTTTTATTCTAGCCAAAATAAAACAAATAAGACTTTTTTCCAGAAGAAAAAATATTAAAGGAGATACTGTGAGCAATTTCTTGTTGTGTTAAACATCTGAATAAAAACAATATTTGAAAAAGAATTGAAAAAATTCACAGGAGGGCGAATAATTTTGACTTTAACTTTATATTCAGTGTTTTCCATTTTATTTATTTATTTTTACATTCAATTTTTAAATTAGGCTGATATATAAGTCCTTACTAAATAGCCTGTTAGATTCGTTCATACTGACAAAACATCCAGAACTTTCCATTTTAGCCATATATTTTTGTTGTCTCAATGTGATAGTTTATAGCCCGGCCCATACATTTTCTCCACATCTGAAACAAATGTTATTTTCCTCTTCTTACGTTTGAAACGGCTTAATTAGTGTCTAGTTGCACTTTGTATTAGAAGTTAAATTGGTTGTGAACTCCTGGTCCTGTGAAATTAAAATAAAGTTTGGATGTTAGTATCAGTATGTTAGTTTTAAGGATATCTATAAGCTAGTGTGCTCCAAAACAGTGACAAAATTCACATTTAAAAGATATAAAATCTTTCAGTTTGGCACTTCTGCCTAAATGGATCAACTATTTTTTTTGACGTCATCACATACTTCAGTCTCTTGTCAAATCTTCTGACCAATCAAATGCTCTATAGTATCTGACATGTCCTGTCTCCTTCAAGATGCTTCTCGTTTGCTTATCATTTGATGCGCTTGAGCTCAACCACTCTCACTGCAGAGCTGTGTTAAAAACCAAATGCTATTGGCTTTAAGACTTTTTCATTAGTAACCAGTGTCCTCTTTTTAACAGTTGGGCATCATGCATAGTGATTTCGTCCAGATCTGTCAAATAATCACAAAATGCAAACCACGTCTCCTGGCTTCATGCACACAAACTCTTCATACTAGATCTTACTGACCCCTGCAAAACGCATGCGTGTCCCAAAAACGTGACTTTGATTGAGCTTGTTTGTAATAATCTCATGTTTCCTCCTGTGCCAGCAGCTGTTTGCTCTCATAAATTTCCTGCAGTAATATCCATTTATGGTTTGTCAACCAAGAACATGCAGGTTTGAGCCAAACCATACACGGCCTGTCGATCACTTTGACTTTTTCTTATTCCTCTCAGCTTTCCTTCTTTCTTCTGAAGCTTTAGTCTTATACTTTGGAGTAATTTTTAGGCTTTTCAGTCTTAACCATTTTTTTATGAATGCAATGGCAATATGGGTGCCCACTTTTAAATTTAGCCGCTTATCTGTTTTACCCATTAAATTGCACTATGAGTGACCTGTGATTCACTCAGTAGCTCGGCTTCTGATTGGCCAGCGTTCTTTACTCAAACACAACCTTCCAATCAGGTTTTTGATTAATTCTCCCCCATTGACTGTAAATGGGGATTTGCTAAATGATAGCTCGTCACTTATTATGTTAGTGTGTTTGCTTGCTTGTTCGCCATCAATGGGTCTGATGTTAAATTAGCCTAATCTACTCATTGCTTCAATGAAACCTGAAGTTAGCTGGCTGCACGGTGGTTTGGTTTTGATCACATGACTTTGCATATGCTCTCACCCTTTAAGAAAACAAAAGGCTCATCAAGACATTAGTGCTGTCAGCAGCGGCGACATCAACAAAACAGGTTGATACCCAATTGATACCGGGTCTCATAAAACCTTAATTGTCTTACAAACTGACCCTGTTTGGGTAACTTATAAAATGAATAGAGCATATTATGGGCCCATAGGGATGGGCCGGTAAGATTCTGAAGGCATGTTAACCTTGGATAAATATTACGGTTTCACGGTATTGTAATTACTTCTCTAAAATGTTCTATTTGTCTGGGTAAAAAAACTTTTCTGGGTAACCACTTTTCCCCATTAAATGCAATATATTTTATTACAAGAAACATTTAAAATGTTTTGGAACAGTAGCTTTTGATGGGGAGGGTCCTTTTCTGCTGGAGATAGTGTTGCCCTAACAAACTAAATAAAATAGTTGTGAAAAACACGTACTGTTTTAAAACCCTGACTTTTCTAAACCGCGGTAAACCTTGAAAACGGTTATCATCCCATGCCTATGGGCATATTTGGATTGAAAATACTACTCATTTTTTATGTGTAGTCTATTTGTGATGAATTCTAGCACAACCTGACTAATGATAACTCATTTACAAAATTGCGAATACATGTTTAAACGTGGAATTTTGGAAGAATAAATCAAAAGTATTACTATACACCTAATTAAATTGTCAAATTAATTAGTATCTGCAAATTTTAAACAGCAAAAAAACAATATTTAGATATAAAGTCTGCATATTTTGCCTGTTTGTGTGAATAAAAGGCACAGATTTGTTCTATTTAAACACTATATAAGAACAGCTTTTGTCCTACTAATCATACACAGAAACCCATAGCGTCTCCATGACAACCCCTCAAAATAAAGGTTTGGTTTAACTTAAAGGCATTGGGACAGAAATATTACTATTGCACAGTAGAATATGCTTCTAAAATGAACCATAATTGAAAGGTTATTTTTAGGGGATAATTACTATTATCCTTATATAATTTACATTTTAAGAAGAATAAAATGGAAAAGTAAAAAATTATATATATATTGGAAAAATCTGACATTGCAATATTTTGTTTTGCCGCAATATATATTGTTATATGAATATCATTTCACCAGATGAATTGAATAGTAGCTCTGTTTGGAAAGATTTCTGTAATTTAGATCGACTGGGATGATCAAGACTTTTTCTGTGCAGTGTTTCCATGCATAAATTATAATAAATAAAAAAAAAAATATATATAAACTGTGCTTTTTTTCGTCTAAAAGTACTCAAGTACAGAAATTGAACAATCAAATGTAAAATACCATGATGGTCATCACTGTATAAGTAATTGAAAAATATCATATTTAATAATATAACCTTTTAATTCATAATAAATAATCTAATCCTGCGATGTGACTACTGCAGACACACATAGTGATATTAATGCTCAAACTATATATTATTCAACCCTAATATATATTAAACAGATTTCATGATTTCGGTTTAATGGAACTGCTTTTTGATTACTAAAGTCTATTTCAACCATTAAATAAAAATGGCCCAAAAATTGTTAAACAGAAGAATAAAAAAATGGAAATTGGTAAAAATTGTGATGCTGAAGAAAAATACAGAAATTGGCGGAAATAAATGGTAAAACAAAAAGAATTGTACAATTCCATATAATCATTCGCATTAACTCAACTAAACAATGTGTTTTCATTATGATATAAAATAAAATCAAATGTGCACATTCCCTGTGAGCTTGAGCATATGATGGAGCAGATGTCTTCTTGGGAGGTTGATGCTATAATTCATCCATCTACTAAACAGTCTTAAAAGACCCGTCATGAACATTTTCATGAGAACATTTCTTTTAAGAAAAGCCCAGTAAAGGGAACCCAGGCCAATCAGTGAAACCTTGAGGGCTCTCAGTGGCCACCGCAGTGTTGTACAAAATGTTTACAACCCCTTCACACCCTGCACACACTCCACAGGTAGAATTTTCACTATCCAGATGCCCTACCAGCCTCCAACTCACACACACACAAACACACACATAGGTGCTAAAAGGCCTCAGGGATAATGATGTCCTTCCTGAGTCTGACCTCCTTATGAGCCATTGTATCTCGTAATAATACTAACTTTCAGGACAGCACTTTGCATACTCTATAGGAAACCAAAGGGAACTTGTAGAG
>CAIGQW010000596.1:12261443-12304396 GCA_903798125.1 Danio choprae
CCTTTTTATAAAAAAAGGTTTCATACAGATTTTTTTTTTTTTTTTTTTTGCAGAAACGCAAGCGCAGGGAAAAGGATGATGCAGATGCAGTCAGTTTGTGCAGCTTTGACCTCAAGGTAAGAAAAACAGATAAACAAAATGGGTTTTGGCCAGATTTGGAACAACAGATATATCAAAATACATAAGAGAACTTTTTAAATCCCTCCCTAAAGTCAGTCTGTCCAAACAGCATTCCTCAAATCAACATTTAAGGTCTCATTATAACATCAAGACTGATCAAAAAAGTAAGAAATGCCCCCCACTCCTGCTTTCTGGCGTATTTGTCAGCAAAATCAAAGCCATTTTTGCTAGTATTTTAGATTAAATTGTTTGTACCAGAAATCAAAGCCTTTTAACCATAAACATGAGGAATTTAATCTTTAAAATATCTTACCACTGATAATCGAAAAGGTCATTTCTCCAAACACACAAACTTTGCATGATTACTTGTCAGTAATTATCCTCATTTCGGCAAGGATTTAATTGAGACGAACGGCTTTGTAAACTTACAAATTATGTAATTTGATGCCACGCTGATTTTGGCTCATGTTATTTTTAGACTGATGGTTGACTTAAAGGGATAGTTCACCAAAATATGAATCTTCTGTCATCATTTACTCAACATTTAGTTGTTTCAAACAGAGTTTCATAATTCTGTTAAACACAAAGGAACATATTTTGAAGAGAGAGCTTAAAATTTGTAGCCATTGACTTCCATAGTGTTTGTTTTTCCTAATATGCAAGTCAATGGTTACAGGTTTTCAGCTTTCTTTTCAAAATATCTTCCTTTACATTTAACAGAATAAAGAAACCCATAAAGGTTTGGAGCCACTTGAGGGTGAGTAGACGGTGAGTAAATTATAATTTTTGCATGAACTATCCCTTCCTTCAAACACACATCCATAGCAACTGAATGTTTTTACGGTTTATCAAGAGGTCGTGCTGAGCACCGCCTATATTTTCTGTACTTTGACAGACGGAAGAACAATATAACTCAAATGACTTTCATCAGTCTTGCGCCTACGAGACGAGAAAGCTCTGATTCACCAAAGCATTTATGCCTTAAGGAATGGAAAAAAACCTGGTCAAGATTACTCAATAATAACCAAATATATCAAAACAAAACGCCCAGAATTGACAGCAGTGAATTCTTTTTTTATGCATGTGTATTTTTAGAATTTTTTAATCCAAGCAAGCATACACGCACAGATGGACAGACACAGTTTGAGAAATCCTTCAATTCACATCTTTGAAACCTTTCAGTCACTTGTCCAATCTGACCCAGACTATTCTGAAGTGAAACTTGTTTTGCTTGAATGTGCAGTTAACAAAAGTTTCCAACTCCCTTCCCTAAAGCACATCCTGACATTTGGGGGGAGGGGTGGGCTTCATACAGTCACCTGTCCTGATGGAAACTATTCTATTGCCCTCTGCACTGCCCTCAGGGCCTTTGTTCTGATGAAATCAAATCAATATCCTAAGATATCTTAAATAGGCTTTAGGTTCTGTTTAATGGAACTGACAAAACCGAACTGACAGAACCGAGCTGTCATAATGTTGTGTTTAAGAGGTCACAGTTCTTATTCGTTGACTAATTCTACTTGTGTAGCTAGAAGACTGACCAAATGTTTAGATCAGATTGCGATATTTCTGTTGAAATATGAGAATATGAAAGAAAGAGGCTTGTTTGTGTGTGTGTGTGTGGGATGTGTCCTGACTATGATGTATGTCTGGAAGGAGTTGTGTGTTATTTTAGTTACCTGCTCTGTTTGGTGGCAACAGTCTCTGTTGAGAATGAGTTGAGTCAATCGGAGTTAAATATGCTTGTGAAACATCAGGATGTGTGTGGTTTATTTATTTTTTTATGTGAAATGTTTCAATTTTATGTAGTTTTGGTGGCACAAAGAAAGAAACATTAAGCAAATTATTGTGTCACGAGTTTTCCCACTGTAGATGTCAAGCGATTTTTGATAATGCTTACTGTGCCAAATGTTCTTATATTTTAATGCACGCCACACTCTATCTTAACATATTAAGATGTACCTTTGCAGATCCTCTGATTTTGTTCTTTGCTTACAGAGGATGTCACAAACAATTGTTTTCAGGAACAGAGAGGGAGTGTTTAAGATGGGGGACAGTTCACCTTAAAATGCAAAACTTATCACTTCCTCACCCTCGTGTTGTTAAACATTCATTTTGTCATGAGATGTTCTTACTGTAGTTCGTAATACAGTCCTCAATGTACACACAAGGAAAAGAAGTCACTTGATACAGTAGTGTATATTTCAAAGCAGCTTTATTGTGTTAAACAGAAGAGTAGCAATCATTCATTCCAACCTGCAATCCGGCATAATCCTATACGATAGCAGCTTTGTTCAGTTCAGTGTTGATTTAGTTCATTTTATTCATTTAAAACAAGTTCAGTGCCTTCAAAATCAGTGTACTGAATATTAAGTCTAAAAGACACCCCATATTTAAGCAAGCTAAAGGAATCCAAACTCTGGTCATTTCTAGGGGTAAAAAGAATCCAGATGCACCTTAAATGTACTCTAAAGGTGGCTTGTATGATTTGTGCACTATTTTCCAAGTCTTATGAAACTTTTATTCAGCTGCTTTACTCAATATGTTGTGTTTTGCTCCATGAAAGAAAGCTTCACAGGTTTGGAACAGTCGTTTTAGAGTTGTAAGTAGGGCCCAGACAGAATCTGCTGACATGTTTAGCTATTTTTTCCACAGAATTATTGTACAAAATCTACAGATTAGGTCAAAACGATTTTGAGAGTATGACTAAAAACTTAATTAAATAAATTTAAAGTTTACAGTGCAAATGCAATTAGAACCACTTATTTGGTAAACAAAGCAAGTCTTTTATATACTATATCTACTAAAAGACAAAAAACTAAATGTATTGCACACAAATCATATAAGAATTTGCATATTCAATAGCATTACTGAGATTAATATAAAAACTGAATAAATATATTTACTTTTGGTGGATATCTGCGGGCACAGATTCTGTGTGGACCGACTTATAAGATATACGATATATTATTTTAATATTAATAAGAAAATGTATCATTTTCTTTAGTTTTCCCTGGAATATTGTGATGGATCATATTACAGAAGGAAAATCAGAAATGAATGCAAACAGAATAAATGGATAAAGGTTTGGGATGGTAAGATGGCAAATGATGAGTGATTCCAGAGAAAAACAGTGTTCCTGTTGATATACACCTACACTCCGACGTCACAAGTCTAAAGCTTATACTCAAGCATGGGCTTGTCTTGTAACCACAACTTTTTGCATCTACGAGTTTGCTTCAGTTTTCTCCAACATTGATGGAAATGTTCTAAAACATAGATGATTTTACAATCCGTATCAAACTTATCATGAAACATTAAGCCACAAAAAAAGGAAAACATTTATAATATGAATAGCCATCTGGACAGCAAGACCATTGAACTATCCACCAGGGGGCAGTGCTGTGATCTATTGCACTCTGTTTTGCTCACTGCCTCTTCAACAGAAGTTTATCAGATCAGAGCGTAGCAAGTTAGCTCACATTTCCCCCCGTCAGGCAAGCTCACACACGGCCCTCATGAAGTGAGTCACTCTTGTGTGTTTAGCACTAAAGAGGAGTGCTGTGTTTTTGCTTCACACCCAGATGTCCAGCTGTCATGTGTGTCGAGGTGTTAGCCCGCAGGGGGTGCAGGCTGAGCTGCGTTCTCTGCAATATGGCTGCCACACCTCTCATCAAAACACATCGAGAACAGTATAAAAGCTTTCTCCCCATGGGATGAGTAATGAAGGAACCCTGCTATTATCTACACTGATATTCGACTTTCAACCTCATATTCTTGTATTGTTATACATGAATATTATGTTGCGGTCACATGACCAAATCAATGGCTCCTAATTTATGAATATCTAATATACAGTAATTGTGGCTCAGATGGGTTACTGATTAGTTATGAAACTAGAGAATATCTTTTAAACTGATCATCGCCTGATTAGCAATTAACGCTGACAAGTCCACTAAGCAGTGGAAGGTGTCCTGATGCAAACACACTAATGCATGTCCTGTTTCACACTCGTGTATTGACACAGGAGGGTTAGCATAGAGTCTGCACATCGTTCATCTCCATTTGCTTAGCATGCACTCCTGCCTTTTTCACACTTTTTAACAAAAATCTTTAAAACACGCTGACACTTCATGATGGTCCATTTGCGCTGCAAAAGTTAATACCATTGCTGACAGTGTGGGAAGGCAGCAGTAAAAGATTTTGGTCTGTAGCTAATCATACCCCTAGGGTTTTTTTGGTCACCCAAATGTTAAGGTCAATGGCTGCATGGTTTTGCGTATGCAGTGAAAAACAGATTGAGAAAAGTGTCCTTTGTTAAGCAGGATTTGTTTATGGCGTGGTCTTCTCAGTTTCTGATTTCGGACCACTGAAACTTTTTGTGACACATCAGACCTCCTCACACACCTCCAATACACAGACAACCACCAGTGCTCTGTGTGCATGTGACCCCCTCTGCCCTGATTGATATTGTAATTGATCACCCCCCTTCCCTGCTGATAAGTGACTGATAACGACCCAGTTCTTCATTAGGCAGATCTCAAAGCAAATATGCCTGTACTTTCCACCCTTCATGCAACTCAAAAGACATACATAAAGCAATCCACATTGCAAACAGAAGCAGACTTGCTTTCACTCACCCTGAAGCTGGACTTTTTGCTTTCTTAGGATTCAAACAGACAAGATTATTAAAGTTTAAGAGTTTTAAAGATGAAAAGCATTTTCATGTCTTTTTACAAAAGGTTTACAAGCTCTGTTTTATGTACAGCTCTCCAGCTTTGTTTTGATACTATGTTTCTGATTTATTTTTTATCTAGTAGACAAGGTTTTGCTTTGTTGATAAGAGGTATCAGAGATAGTGAGGTTTTCTCAGACTTTGTCTGTTCAGAGATTTTTACATATCCCCTCCTCCATCCTCTTCCCATTGGTGAGCTTACATTCTAACTCCACCCTTTCAAAACTCTGTATATGAGCACTCCCTACCGCTCACATCCCTAGAACAAAGTTAGAGATTGTTAGAGCACACATACAGTGTGTGTTTAGAAGTTAGGAAGCTCCGCTCAGGCGGACAATCACGAGTTGGGGGGGACGTTGAGGTTTTCTGTCCCGTTATGTTACATCACGCTTTTATTTAAGAACCACTTGTGGATTATTGTCAACCCTTGGAAATAACAGAAACCAGTCAGTGGATTTTACTGAAAGAAATGGTGGCTTACGATGAACCTTGTGTGGTACCTATCAAACGGACTTTACAAAAGATAGACTACCAGAACCAGGTGTACAAAGAACTAGAGGTGAGATTCAAAGGCTATTCATCACAAATTCTGGCTTGTTTCTTTTGGTTCTTTGTTTTGCATATTTGAGTGTCTTCTGTTTCTTTATCAACCGAGTCAGAACCTTGCCCTTTTGCTATCTCATACACACATACTACCACAGGTGTGTTTCTCAAGGGTGTGAATGTAGGTGAAACTTAACTAAGTCTTTGAACAAATCAGTCAGGATAAAGGTTTTACCTTATGTAGTTGTGTTGAATTACTGGGTTATGTTTTAACCATTTTTTAAAATGTCTCATCCATTGTGGGGGTTAACGGCACCTATACTGGAAGTGTTAAACTTGTTTGTTTGGCTATAAACCTGGGCAGAAGATTTGAACCTATAATAATGGTTTGAGGACCTCCTTAAGGCTTTTTTGAAGGTGTGAGAACATGCAGAGATGAAGAGCGTTCCAGGTGTCTGAAAGCAATCACAGCCATAGCCCAGGTGGGCTTGAGCCCAGTTCTAAGCATTTAAAAATGCATTGAACAAAAAGAAAAAGGCTTTAATCTTACTTCCCTTCAGTAAGTTGCTATTCCTATTTGTGGTTTTTTACTCTGAATCGGAAGTGGACACAGAAAGGGTTTAACTGTCCGTAAGGTTAAAGCAGAAGTAACAATTTATGAATGAATCAGGAGATTTTAAGGAAGTTCAAGGCTAATGGACACTGCTTTGGTTAAAACTGTTCATTTGGTTCCCTTAATTTTTATATCAATTTCCATTGCCACACAGTAATATGTATGGATTGCCAGTAATATTTTAAATTTCAATATTTCTGTCAGTCACAGGGATTTTGAGGAAAGAGCATAAACAATACCATATATTTCTATTCTTTTTATTTAAACATGATAATGACTAAAGGCTAACTGTATTTCAAACAAAAAGTAATTTGTTTGATCGCGGCCAACTTTTAATGACAAATTTGTCCCTGACATTTAGCCAAGCAAACAAACAGACATTGTTACACAGCAATAATCTAAACTTTAGTTCCTGTGGGGGAGGCATCCCCCTGCTAGGTTATCTCAATCTGACTCTCTCAGGGGGTTCCTAAGAGTCAACAAAACTAGAAATAGCTACAGTCTATGTGTCTGTCTGGCTTTATGTTTCTCTTTCCACTGGATAATCTATTATTTTTAAAGAGAGCAAAAACAGGGGTGTTTGTTATTGCAGGGTTTCCCTAAACAGCAATGGGCAGCAGCAATACAGCAATTATTTGCTTAGAGTCACTGATGGTTCACACAGGTAGTACTTGAATTTAGTTTTGGGTCTCATTGCTTCCTCTGTGGTCAGTCTCCCCATCATCTCATGTTTGTGGCCACCGGTGAAGAAGGTTCAGATGTGGTCTTCATGTTTACTTGCATGATATAGTGGAGAAGGATCGGGCAGGCAAATCTGGGTGGCCAAGTCCAGCTAGGCATGGACCACAGTTGCTACTAAAGTCATAGATCAGCTCAGCAACTGCCTCTGCCAGTTTATGGAATGGTTCCTTGGTTTCACTTTGCCAAAATGAGAACAACACACCCCTCTTTATAAAATTTCAGCAGATGGAAAACCATCAAGTGCTGAAAAATCTATTGGAATGTGCATTTTAAGAAGTGCAAGCACATAGTGCTTTTTGTTCCAGCTGCTTGAATGATGCAAAGAGTTTTTTTGTCAACAAAGCTTGCATTGATCCTGCAATGGTAGTAGTTTTTCAGTCAGATGTCTAGAGTGTATGATCAAGGTCTCAGATCTGCTTTGCTTTGATCTCCCCCTTCCTTCTCAGGTCTGTTAAGGTTGGCTGGAGGCCCAGTCATTATGGATTTTGGTTTTGAAAATGCTTACCTCCCCCTCTACCAGGGGGTTCAGGTGCGTCTGTATCTCTCACGCGAGGCCTACAGGGCCTGCCTCAACACGAAGTCATAAACAGCACTTAATGGAAGAAAGGAAAGAGAAGAGGGAGATAAAGAGGGTAGAGTGCTCCTCGTTTACAAGGCCTGAACTGTAACTCACTATGGTGGTCCATCTGACTCACATAAATACACACAAGCAATGGCTCAAGCAAATTTTTCTGTAAAGAGAACAACAGCTCTGATTAGGAGGCCTGTTTGCTGAAGTTAGGCTGTGATACTGAGTGTTTGTGGGTCATCAATGTGGGACAGCTGACTGGAGTCTCCTAAATTCCAGAAATGCCTTTTGAACTCTGAGTCCCCAGGGTTGTGGTCAGAGTATATGTGTGTATATGTGTGTGTGACTGGCTTACAGCTGTTGACTCCAAAGAATAGAGCTTCCGCTTAGCTCTCTGTCACCCAGGAAACACCAATCAACCTGACCTCCAGTTGACCCCATCACACCCGCACCAGTGGAGAGTGTATTCTGTGACTCATATGTTTGAAATACAGCAGCTTGTGGTGTATTCTTAACATTAGCCTTCTTGTGTTGGCAGTTGTGCAGTTAATAAAACACTAAGGGATTGGCTGTGGTCAGAGGGGAGTGATTAATTTTTAATGTTTATCTCTATCCATGTGTCTCATAGGAACCCTGTACTAAGCGTGTGCGGCCTCTTGGCCGAGTGACCTCGCTGGCGAACCTCATCTCTCCCGCGAAGAATGGGGCCGTCCGACGCTTCGGCCAGACCCTCCAGGCCTCATTCCGGGGTGACGGGCGGTCTCCGGGCGTGCCCCAGCAGAAGCCATGCAGTAAAGCTGTGGCTCCCACACCACCGAAGCGTCGGAACAGTACACTCTGGTCCGAGACCCTAAACGTCCACCAGAAAGGAACCTTTTCCACCAAAGAGATTAAGAGACAAGAGGTGAGTACTGCCAGAGCTACAGCATCTAGACAGCTCTGAAAAACCTAGACTATTAAATCCACTCTCCGTCCCCTGCCAGACGCTACTGAATCAGGCCTGTGTGACTTATTAAACCCAAAGGGCCTGGGGCTTGGAAAGCGCCCCTGTTCCTCCTCTCTGTTTTTATTCTCTCTCGCACTACCTCTCTCAGTTTGGCCTTGTTTTTTTGGCGTGTGTTCTTGGCACACAGTTAAATCGAGCTGAAAAAGTCCGGCTGCATTCTGGCGTCTCAGAGTCAGACATCCAGTGCTAACACAGACTGGCTGGTCTGACACACTAAGCCCCTAGCTCTCATTCACAACTAGAGCTAGTAATGAGACATTTCAGCAAACTGTGAGCCCCTCAAACATTTCCCACCAAAGAGAGAAACAGACTGAATCTCAGAGCCTTGACTAAAAATTTTCTCGGTTATGAATGTAACAATTCGTTTTCTGTCTTTCCAGGCAATTTTTGAGTTGTCTCGAGGAGAACAGGACCTGATTGAAGACCTGAAGTTAGCCCGAAAGGTTTGTACATTCAATTTTTTTTTGTTAGAACATTCAAAGCAAACAGGCTTAAGTTCTCGGCTGCACTTTTAGAGTTGGACACTTTGGCCTTCTTTCTTCCTCCATTTATAGCCAAAAGTTTCTCGCTGTAAAATTAGAAGCTGTACTTATTTATTTATTTATTTTCATTTTGTGTGTCCAGGCATACCATGACCCAATGCTGAAACTTTCTATTATGTCTGAAGAGGAGTTAACAGCCATCTTTGGAGATTTGGATGCTTACATTCCCCTTCATGAAGGTGAATAACCTACCATATTTACATGACATAATTACTGCTTAAGATGGCAAGTAGTGTTAACTTACTTATTTTACCCTATCAGATCTTCTTGCTCAATTGGCAAAGGCCACAGGTACGGATGGCACGGTGAGACAGATCGGCAAGATTGTTGTTGACTGGGTGAGCATCTTTTTGTTGTTCACTATTATGAGGCAAATTAATTGTAGGTCATTCTGAGTGTTAAAACTCTCACTTTTCACCACAGCTGCCCAGGTTAAATGCATACAGAGCATACTGTAGCAACCAACTAGCTGCCAAAGCCCTGCTCGACCAGAAAAAACAGGACCCAAGAGTTCAGGACTTCCTGCAGCGCTGCCTTGAGTCACCTTTCAGCAGGAAACTAGACTTATGGAGCTTCCTGGACATCCCTCGTTCACGTTTGGTCAAATATCCCCTTCTTCTGAAAGAGATTTTAAGACACACACCACCAGATCACCCAGACAAAGCAAGCCTTGAGCAAGCGGTAAGAGCGAGCACGCATCTAACAACTGTAGGCCCTCAGATACAGTCGTTTTGGTGACATTTGGTTTTAATCTTGTCTTTGTTTTTTTGGCTCCAGATAAGCATTATTCAAGCAGTGCTGGCTGACATAAACATGAAGAAAGGGGAGTCAGAATGTCAATACTATATCGATAAGCTGGAATATTTGGATGACAGGCAGAAAGACCCACGCATTGAGCAGTGCAAGAGCTTGCTTTGCCATGGGGAACTTCGCAACAAAAGTGGCACGGTGAGTTTAACATCCATAACAGCCTAAACTGCTGGAGGCAAATCACTTCTGTCTTTTATTCTTGGGAATTATAAACATGGTGCCACCATATTCCAAATAAGGCTATCAGGTGGATTAAATTGGCTTCATTTGTCTCTCAAACACATGACACAATAACAAGGGAATCTTTAAAAGTGCCAGAAGCAAAAACCTTTAATACTTGCAAATCAGCCTAATGTTCAAACAGCATGTCAATAACTAGTTCTCTCTTCTCTCCTTTTCTCTCTTTAGAAACTGCACCTGTTCCTGTTCACAGAGGTTCTGGTCTTGACCCGGCCTGTGACACGGAATGACCGCCATTGCTTCCAGGTGTACCGTCAGCCAATCCCAGTGCAGGATCTAGTGTTGGAAGACCTGCAGGATGGAGACGTCCGCATGGGAGGATCATTTAGAGGAGCCTTTAGTAACGCTGATAAAGGTCAGTTAACACCTCTCGGTATTGTGTGAATCACACTATTTCCTTTTTTCCACTATTTTGTTTTTTGTTGTTTCCTTTGGCTCAACTGACTCTTTTTTTTTTTTTTTTTGTCCCCCTATAGCCAAAAACATTTTCCGGGTGCGCTTCCAGGACACATCTCAGGGACAGTCACACACACTGCAGGTCAACGACGTCTTCCACAAGCAACAGTGGCTCAACTGCCTCCGCAACGCCATGTCCACCCAGAAGGATTCGACACTCTCTGAGAATGAGTCCTTGACCACCACCCCTGCCACTACCGACGTTTGCACAAAACGGCGCTCTTCTTCTGTCTCCACTGTCATCCAAATAGATGAAATGGATGAGAACTGTCCACGGGCTGCAGCCTCCGCCCCTTCCTCCCCCAGCTCCGAGGAGCCCCCCAGTCCTACACCCTCTAGCACCTCCACCCTCTCCTCATCCTCATCATCGTCTTCAATATCCGCCTCCTTCCTCCCCCGAAAATCCAAAAAGGACAAGCGTTCGCTCTGCCCATTGGGCAAGAGAAAGGAGACCATGGTGTAGATGGAGTGGCACCATGTGGAGGACTTGTATTTATGTGTGTGTATGGTTTTTACAGCAGTGTTTCTGTGTTACTGTCCACAATGGCAGCTATTACTACCAAATCCCTCCCCCCCAACAAACCCTCCTTGGTCCACATGGGCCGCACCAGTACCAGAAAGACAGTATTTGTGAGGCGACTGTGTGGATCTTAAGGGATTGAAGATTGAAGAAGCATCCCAATCACGATGAAACACTTTGAATTGTGTGAAAGCGCAAGATCACACAACTTGTCTTGTTTACTGTTAGTTTGGTCATTGTTTCATTGTGTTTTATTTTATTAATAATGATTTTTCTTTTTGTAATTAAAGTTAACTTTTTTTTTTAAAACTTCTCTATAAGATATTTACTGTAGCTCTTTTTGTTTTTATTAAAAGCACTGTGTTTAGCTTTTAGAAGGGAATACCACCCAATGAGAGGGGGAAAAAAGACGAAATATCCAAAGCGATGAAAATTGCTTTGTATAAGTCTGAATCAAAGCTCTACTGGAAGGCAAGTCTTACAAGTACATTCCCATTAAACAATATTTTATCAGCTCCATTTTATATTTAAATCAGATGGTATAGTTTTTATCAAAACAAATGCTATGTCAGTAGCAATATGATTTATACATTTCCAATTGGAAAATTTGCTCTTTTGTTTATACAAAAAAATCAGATCTGAGCCATATTTGTTTTCCACCCCCTTAAAATGATGGATGACTTTCAATGTAGCATCTTGCATGGAGCTTTACTTGTTGAGTCCTGCCTGTATTATCATGAGGGCCCCGTGCATGTACATGCCTGTCAAAGCAGAAAGTTGATGTAAAGTGGACTGTCGTGTAAAAAGTTGAACGAGGGCTAGAGAAATGCTGAGTTGAGATTTAGAAGGAAGCTTTGGAATAGAGTTGGAAATGACTAGATGGACTTGATGATTGACGCTACTTAATATTAGCAACCATCCATGGATTTTGGTTTGCTGTTATTTTTCATTTTGTAGTGTCTTCATGAAGTAGGAACGTTTGAAACACTGGTTTAAAGCCAAGATGTTGTTTTGAGAAGGAAGATGAAAAGTATGTTTAGGAGAATGAACTGTTAAAGAAGGTTAAAGTATGTTATGACCACTTGAAAAAAAATGTCTGTAAAAGTTTGTAACCGAGAGGAATAGATGTAAATTATTCAGAAGGACTGCGGTGGACTGTATGTACAGTATGTGGTGTAAAAATCAACTATTAAAAGAACAATAAAGGTCTGTGTAAGATTTGCATCTGACAACTGAGTTCTTTCTCTTTTTTTCCTGATGCGAGTTCCTCCACTGCACTACAAATCTAAAAGATTTTCCGAGACCTTATGAAACCTATAACACATGCCGATGTGATTATGAGAAAGCTATCTTGAAATTGTTTCCATAAATTCCAGATAGACAGACACTCAATAAACATACAGACACAGAATCACCCACACGCAGGTTAATTAGTTAAACTACTTCTGTGTTTTTCTCCGTTCACAATGAATCACTCAAAAGTTTTTTAAACAAATCCGCCAATGTGGGCGACATGCCCAAGTCATCTTCCACTTTTAGCATTTGGATGGTTTTCATACTCTGAATCTGTGTCTTATCCAGCTCTACTGCCCTAACCCCCCTTTCCATTTGATCTAGAATTTGGCAGCCGCATAAAGAAAATAAGCCTGTATTAAACAAATACCTTCATTTATCTCGTTGAACCCCCTTCACTGATGGTATTTACCTCTGGTAATCTCTTTAGTGGGAGGCCCAAAATAAATGGGCTGTCAGGAGTCACTTAGCACGTCCGTTGATTCGCTTTGGAGTTTGGGTTCGAGTAACATGCGATCACTTTGTTTCTCTGACGATCAATTCTAAAATTTTGTACGTGAACGCTGACGAAGTCTCCCAAGAATGCGATGGGCTCTTGTTTAAAGCTAATCTCAACCAACGAGTTCACAGCATGGATTGATTTTACTTGCATTAAGTCATTTGGCACTGGGATAATCAAAATGGCCTTTCCACGCTTGGCAAGTCCGCTTTTTAGGAGGTTCAGGTTTTATGGAGATATTGCCTCATGTCTGCCTTTTAGGGATAACGGAATTTGTTCATTTTGCCCAGGGAGCCTGCCTGCTGTTGCCGATTTACTTTAAAGGAGCAAGAAACATTTTTGGAAATAGGCTCATTTTACAACTTCCCTGGAGTTAAACAGTTGAGTTCTACTATTTTTTGAGTCCATTCAGCCAATCTCTGGGTCTGGCGGGAGCACTTTTAGCTTAGCTTAGCATACGTTATTGAATCAGATTAGACCATTAGCATCTCGCTCAAAAATTATCAAAGAGCTTTGATCATTTTCAGTTTGTCTAAGTTGATGTTAAGTTGTTAAATGCTAGAATGAAAGTATAGTTCCTAGCCATATCGACCTAGAAAATAGCAACTTTTAATTTTCCCTTGCTCTTAGTACACAGTGTAACTCTACAGAAGCTTTATATAGGAAAAACTCAAAAGTGTTTTTGGAGTGAGATGCTAATGGTCTAATTCAATTCAATGATTTATGCTAAGCTAAAAAGCCAGTCCCAGGAATTGGCTAAATAGATTTAAATGGTAAAACTCAACTGTTTAACTGTAGGGGAGTTGTAAAATTAGCCTAATCCAAAAAAATGTTGAATGCTTAATAAACTTTAATAATAGTACACATATAACCTCTCCAGGGTCAGCAAATGGTCGCTAGCATTTACAAGCGTTTAGGTTATCATAAAGGGGCTCTGAATTGTTGCTCTTGACATTGTTCCTCACTGTACAGCATTTATTGAGTCTACTGGGAGGAAGTCAAACAAACAGATGATGGTCAGTTTACAACTGCCAACAGACAAAACATTTACCAGTAACTGAGTGTATTCAGAGAGGGGGGTTGGGCGAGAATGGCCTTTCCATAGAACTATTCCAAATTTAACAACACTTCGGTCTAATTTTGTGCAAAAACAATCTGGCAACAAAGGCCTTGAAGAGGCTACGTGTTGTCTAAACAGCCACTTGAACAGTCGCTGAATTAGCACCTACCCCCTTGAGTGTCTAAACAAGCGTAAGGACTCTGGGCTCCAGAGTAAATCATTACGGTTACATAAGCGAATGTGTCTTCTCTGTGTGGCTCCTACATGATTGGGGTTATGTAACATTTGACAAAGACTAACACAGATTTAATCTTGTAATAAAAACCTTATAGGTCAACGTTCCCATGTTGTTATAAGTAATGATAGATCGACACAAATTTGGGTGTAATCTTTGGTTTAGATTAGCCTTCAGTCATACTGGGAATTGCAGTTTTATGGAGATGACAAAGGGTCATCTGATCATCCATGAAAAACTGAAAATGAGGATTATTAAAGGATTAGTTTGGAACAAAAAAATGACAGTTCGCCATTAAGACCAAGTTGTGAATTACTTCTGAAGACCAGCGCGATCTGACGAAGCATTATTTAGAGGATGATAATGTGCAGAACGGCCATAAATGAGGTTGGTGTCGTGATCTCGTTCCTTTCGATTGCGCATTAGCTCGGGCAACCTGAAAAAAATGCAGATTTTGTTTGATTCGAATGTTTAGAAATGAAACTTATGAGACGGTTGATGTTTAATTTTATTGGTGATTACATATATGTAATGTAATCCTTAGCTTGGCAAACAGTTTTGGAGAATTTGATGTTTCCCCATTCAGACAGAATGCCTGAGCATACTTCCTGAGAGGCCTTTCAAAGATGGCCACAGAGCGAAATGACTTGCCTTAAAGGGACTTTGTCTTTACTATAGCATGGTTCAAAAAAACTATTGTATTCACTATAAATTACTTTACTATTTCTTCATGCAGCATCCATAATCATCCATGGACATGTTCCATTTGAAAGGGTTCATCCCTATGACCTAATACCTTTGAAACAGTGACTCCAAAGGGTAAACTAATAATAATTGAGGCAAAGAGATGAGTCCTTCCAAATGTAATGCACTGTTTATCACTTTTTGAACTTTAACAATCTCTCACTTCCTCCAATACAGATCAACAATTTTATTGACATCACTCTGCACTTGAGTTTCTCTTCAAACACTGTCCAATCAAATGTTCTCTAGAATCTGAAACATCCATCCTACTACACTATAGACGGACTCTAGAGCTGAAATCAGCTAGTTGTTCGCACAATCACCATTTTCAATATGCTGAATGGCTCATAGTGCACTACACAAGGAAACTATTCAGACAGTGTAAATATGCTTTCCATTGAGATGAATGAAGTCTGGCTTCACATTAGTGTCACGTGAACTATTTGATGGTCATACACAATCTGAAAGACTGACTAGCCAGCTGCACACATTTGCAGACACTAGCATAAACAAAAGGTCCCCATATGTAGGACAAACAGCACAATAGTCCTCTTATCGTTGACTGCCTTGTCTTATCTGTAAGTTGAGTTGAAGACTGACTGACATACAGTAAGTTAGCGTGCATTTACTTGGCTCACTCTGGGACACTCTGAATGGTTTATGTAGAAAGAACATGACTTCATCCGCCCAGAGGTGCTACAGAAAACAACACCTAGATACACAAAACCAGCAGCTTCCGATCTAAAGCTGGGAACTGGTGTCAACTTCTCATTAGTGATATGAATCACACAATACTAGTCAAAGATTAACATCCCATTTATCATCCTTCTCATTTCTTGTAAATTATATTGTCTTCAAAAGGCTAAACAAATAAAAAAACAACAACAATGACCCAATGTGAATGGCACACGTGTTTTCTACACACGTGCAGATGACACTCCAGTAATTTACCTTTACAATAATTTCAACGGGCAGAATAAATGTAATGAAAATGAAAGCATGCTGTGAAAGAACGTATGGAAATGATAGCATGCTGTGTGCATAGACAACTGGTTCAAAGCTCACTTTAGTGATGAAAACAAGTTACATTTATTTATTCATGGGAAACACTGGAGATGTCAAACTGGAGGAACCCAGACTAAACCCAAAATGAGCAGTCGGTGAAAAAAATGCGTAAAATTACACTTTTACTATATCACATAGTTTGAATAATAATTATTTGTTTTAAAGGAACACCCCACTTTTCTTTTGTTTTTAAATGCGGTCTATGTAGTTAAACCGTTGAGTTTTCAGCCAATCTTCGGCTCTGGCGGGATCACCATATATCCAGATCCTTGAATTGGATTAGACCATTTGCATCAAAGAAGGGTTTTGATAATTTTCCTATATCAAGCTCAACTCTTCTGTAGTTACATCATGCACTAAGACTGATGGAAAATGAAAAGTTGTTTTTTTTTCTATACTCTTATTCCTGTGTAATGATCAAGCAACTCTGCTGTCGTACCATGGCTATAGAAAGTGCAATGATATTAAGCAGCGCTGCTACCTGGTTACAGCTAGGCACTATTTTCAGGCACTGTGTATGCTAATGGTCTAATCCGATTCAATGATTTATGCTAAGTTTATGAGATCCGCTGAAAGGAAATAAAAAATGGTAAAACTCAACTGTTTAACTCTAGGGAGTTGTAAAATGAACCTATTTCCAAAAACGTGTAGTGATTTTTTTAAATGTGCATAAATTATAATAATATTTTTTATATATATATACAATATATATTTTATATAAGTACAATAAGTCTCATGCATCAGGAAACCAAATGCACCACAATCACAATCAAGACCAAAAGATGACCCAAAAAAGATCAGCGACTCTAATCAAATCTAGATTCCTATCATTCGCATGATATTCATATATTATCTGTCCCTGAATTTCAATTGTTGCACAAATTGAGATTTGTTTACCGGCCACAATGCTGTTAACTTATTAATTTATGAATTTTACATCTTATGCAAGAGGATCTATTCCTGACAGGAGTTACGGCCAAACCGTGAATCAGTTTGTCAAGACGGTTCCAGGGAATCTCCCAATTTTCAGTTCTCTCTCAACATGCGTGATTACAACATATTACACTGTCATCAGGATAGATCGCTTTCATTATTGTGCTAAAGTCTTGTATAAAATTACATTTAGCAGATTCTTCATTGTGCTGGTCTGTCAAGCTTTATATACACACACACAAACACACAAGATAGATTTCTCTCTAACTTACTTTCCAAAGTTTAACTCTTTGCCTCTTGTGTTGTAGAAACTACCTTTCTTTATGTGATACTTGCTGTTATTATCATTATGCATTGTCTTCAGTGTCAGGACCACACCTCCTGTACTCTCATCTTAAGACAATTACATAACAATGTACATTACAAAACAGTACAGCCCAGGCTTACAGTATGTGTGTGCATAGGCTGCCAATACACCAACTTACATAAAGACTGAAGCACTTAATGATAGTGCTGTTGATACAAGATTTGTAAAATATATGAAAAAAAAATATGTCTACTTTATTTTGTAGGTGTGACTTCTTGGAACCATTTTAATATACTAAAAGTGTAATATTTGCCATGGAAAGTTTGATTGACAGTTACTGCAACATATTGTATATTGATTTTTCAATGTTTTTATGTAGTTGTTGTAAAAACAAAAATTTGAATAATTGAATATTTATCTTTATATACAGCTATACATTTATATAGCAAATAATAATATGTTTAAAAATGATGAAAAAATATATATTTAAAAATATGAAAGATGCATACATTTTTATGGTATTAGTGTTTACATTTTAAATGATACTAATTTAGCTAATAATTATAGCAGGCAATTTTATAACCATTAAGTAAACAGTACAAAGAAATGTGCAAAATATGAATATGATGTGCAAAATATGAATATGATGCACAAGATATGTATTTATTAAAGAAAACTGACATGAAATACAAAAGAAAATGATTCGAAATGTGCATAAGTGAAACCTTTTTAAACATTTCATGCTGCATATATTTATTACCTTTTAAGTGAAAGTCTTATTTATGCTATTAATAATACTATTATTGTATTAATGAGTAAAGTTGAGGAAACATTTAAGGTAGATATGTTCAGGTATATACCTCCTTAAGCTCATTCGTTCAGATACAATAATTAATTATATACGATCGATTAAACGATTACACTGTGCGTTTATTTTAATTTTATTCACGATAATAGTCTTTGGAAGTCTTACAGATTACACTGGAAAGTTGACAGTATAAATAAATGCCTAAAGCAAACATCTCAGTGGTTGGTATCTGTATCTTTTATGGAAAATAAAATCAAGTTTCACTACAGGATTGATTGAAGCGTACTGACAGATATTGAAACTCACAAGTTTCACAAGAGTTTTAAAAGGGGATTTTGTTACTGCTTTCATACACTGTAAAAAAAAGCCTTAATTTTAGTTGAATCAAATTATCTTTTCTAGTCATCTCAACTTACAGCAACCAAACTGACTAAAAAAGTTAAGTTCAACTTTGTATAACTCAAAACTTGGCTAGCTTATTAAAATAAGTTAAAGCAACATAAACACTTTTGTTGTCTTGACTTTGTCATTCAATTTTTTACAATGTACCTCATTTTTAGTTTCATTTTTAGCAAATTTACTTGTTCCCAAAAAAGGTTAATGCTTCCTATAATCCGTTTTCACCTTTTCATGACAAAACTCGGACACAAAACGAGTCAACATTAAACCGTAATCTCTCTGCTCAAATAAATGCTGTGTCAGATAACAGCAAATAAAACAACAATGCTGGTGCAATGTATAACTTTAGCCTTTCCTTTTCTTTCCATTGCACAAAATCAGCTCAAATGTGTGTAAATTTAGTAGCATGGCATCCCTTGGTACATTATGACTAAGGAATTTAGTAATACATCCATCAACGCACACTTTTGCATGAAACACAATGTCCCTTGGCTCCAGTCGAGAGAATTATGTTTATTACAAAAGCAACGTGAGCCTGCTGTACTTTTCATTTCCTTCCTGAATACCTGATGGCTTAGAGAAATTTAAAGATGCAGCTTTGGTTTTGGGCTTGACCTTCAGCCCGCGTCGTGTTCTCATCCACCGTTAGTTATAGTCCCGAGGATAAACCCTAAACCCTTGTGTCCGTACGGGATGCAGAACGTTCCATCTGGAAAAACAAAAACCTGCACGTAGCCCTCGTCTCATCCTCGAAGTTAACTGTGTCTTATGTAACATATTGCATAGATTTTGACTGCGTCTGCTAGTGATTGTGCAGAGTTTGCGTCTGTTTGTATGACCACAGCTTTATCTGTTGGCGAGTCCGCGTCGAGTGACAAACAAAAACACATTTATTGGAGAAAAACAGTGTGGCCATGTTTCTTCTGTATTTGGTGTTGGCCTTCATTGTTATCATGTGGTTTAATCTTAACATTTACAACTCTCCACAAGCTTACATACAGTCGCCTTCAAATATTTCTCAAATGTAATGCTTGATTTAATTGGCTTAGAAACACCAATGCTTTAATTTCTCAGGAGATAGATATCACAAATATTGATTTAGACTTCAGCTGTTGGTTTCAAACAGTCTGATTATTCCCTCACTCAATAAATTGGTCTGAGACTCAAACAAAAGTCATTATTTTTGGTCATGTTCAACTCAAAATGAACTAAGAACATGCGTTTCATGTGTTTAAGGTCAGTTTAGTTACAGCTACAGGTTGTTGTGACAAAAAAAGAAAAGAAAAGGTAGGTATATGGAATAAAATAGTAATAAAAAGTCAGTTTCATGGTTATCTCATTTGCTCCCATTTTTGTAGGCCTATAATATTGATTAAAACTAAGGATGTTGTGATTTATTTTTTCTCAGCTCTATAAAGTAAGTTAAGATTCGCATATGTACAGTGCTCAATTATATTATATGAGTACCCCCTCACAAATCTCTCATTTAGATTAATACTCTCTATGGGAAGCTTTATATTATTATATTTGTGCATACACATTAGATTAATCAGTACCAAAGACAAATCTGGAGCTAATCTAACAAAATAACTTATGATAACGGTCCAATATGACTACACTCAAATTTATATGTTGGGGAAATGGGGTGTACTCATTTATGCTGAGCACTGTATATCTTTCTGTATGTAGTCTCAGTGTCATGATTATATAAGAGCAGAGGGAGGGCTGACAGAATTACCTCATAAACAGACATTCTGCTCCTCATAAAAAGAAAAAAATAATCCACCCTAAAACAGGCCAAAAAGATTGAACTGAAACTCCGATCATCACCAGACCACCCATTCCTCAATCACCAGACACTAAAAATAGTCCTCAACAGTGCGTTTTCCTGAAACTCTGAGATATAAAGAGTCAGATTTAGATGGAGATGTGGTGATTGAGGCTGTAATTGTGTGTGAGGAGTGGGACTGAGGGACGGGTGGAGCCGGACAGAGTCGACTGAACACAGTCCAAATCAAACACACACATCGCTGGGGGTCTGTTTTCCCTGTAAGAGAGTCATTGGGGCTTCCTGTTTAAACAGATTTAGAGTTTCAGACAGTGATGAAGACCCAGCACTATTGTTCTCTGGTGACCTCAGCGTCCACCAACTCCAATTTGTCTCTTCTGAAGACCCAGAGGGCTCACAAAATACAGAAAAATGAAGAGAAAGTCAGTTTTACTCGGTCAGGGAATCTTTTTCCAACTACCTAGATAGATATCAGCCTCAAAGCTTCTGGTAAATGTTCCAAAATCTGGCTTGAAAACAAAAGGTATATCTTATAATATATCTTATAAATGAGCAGTTTTACATAATTTGTGATTATTATATTTTAATGTTTATTTATGCTTTTGACTTGTATTATGGGACTTTGATCTTTCCTCCAACAACTTTTAACCTTTAAAATTTCGAAAAAGTGACTTTTGTTGACATTTTTAATAGTTTAAAGTAATATATTGTCTGGTTTGGTGTTTTTAATTATGTTACAAAAACCTTGTAATAAACTGCCAGTACATTTTCGGTTATTTTACAGACTTATTTCTCTATATCACAGGTGTCAAAGCCAGTTCCTGGAGGGCCACAGCACTGCACAGTTTAGTTTGAACCCTAATTAAACACATCTGATCAAACTAATTGAGTCCTTCAGGCTTGTTTGAAACCTACAGGTAAGTGTGTTGAAGCAGTATTGGAACTAAACTGGGCAGGCCCTCCAGAAACTGGCTTTGACACCAGTGATCTATATATTACTTCTTATACATTATATTATTTCGAACTTCTCAAATGTTAACAAAAGTCACTTTGTTAAACTGCAGAGTTGAATTTTCAACACCAAAAGTCGACAGAGCAGAGATCAAGGTCCCACAATGCAATTCAAAAGTAAATCAGAGCTTCTCCTACACTAAGCATTTCCAAAGCATCGATCAAAACATACCTTTTCTCTTTTGCTTACTCAACTTTTAGGCTTTATTTTTGTACAGATCTTTTTTTTTTAAATGACTATTAGTTTAACTTATTGGATCAAATATAGTCTTTCTCCTTATTGTTTATTTCGACCTGTCTGTGAATCACTTTGGTCAACATTCATGTTGTTTTATAGGTACACACTGCAAGTAAAGTTGGACTTGACTCAGAGGAGTCTGTTTTTTCTTAAAAGTCAGCTGTGAGGATCTGAAAGTGTTACACAAGTGGCCTTTTCCAGGCAAGCACTCTCAACCTGAAAACATCAAAGAGAGAAGAATCAGTCCTGAAGCTCAAATGATGTGTTCCTGACGTGACCGCAGCACAAACACAGACAAGACTGAACAGATCTCTGCCATGTCAGCAGGTGCTCATCTCTCTCTCTCTCTCTCTCTCTCTCTCCCCCTCTCTCTCAATAGAACATGGACATTTCCATCTTCTCTTTATCTAACATCTTCTTGTGTTTTTCTTCACCCTAAAAACAGATCTCAGTAAACATACTGAGTATCTCCCTCTAGTCTTTTAGATTATACCTAAACTATTCATTTAATTAAATCTAAATTGAAACTTAGAACTTTAACATAAAACGTCAGAAGGCAAATTTCACAGTGCAGCACTGGCTTAAAGCGATAGTTCACCCAAAAGTGAAAATGTATACCATTTATTCAAGTCATCCCAAAGCATCATGAGTTTCATTGTTCTGTCGAACACAAAAAGAAGAAGATATTCTGAAGCATGTTAAATAACTTGACCATTGACATCAATAGTAAGGAAAACAAATACCATGGAAGTCACTAGTAGTTACTGGTTTCAAAATATGTTCTTGTGTGTTCAATAGAAGAAAGAAACTCAAAGAGGTTTGGAACAAGGGAAGGGTGTGTATTTTCATTTTTAGGTGAACTATCCCTTTAATTAAAACGTGAAACTTCAAGTTTCACAGTGCAGCACTGGTTTAACCAATCCGCCTTATTTTGCAATGCGGAGGAAAGCTCTAATCTGCTGTTTCAGACTTCCGATTCATTTGCGAATACATGAGATACAATTATATTAAATAAATGGAATAACAAATGGCAGTAAACAGCTCCACAAACCAGTGTGTTTATGACAAAACATTCAAATAATGTGATGAAAACATTACAGTAACATAAGCTGTTTTGCAGGGCTAAAAATGAATGGAACTGAATGATATCAGAAGTCTGGACAGATTTAAATTACAATGGCCATGCCCTGTCTATGTGGCGAAGCTATCTGTTTGGACAATGAAAAAGAAATCAGTTTTAAATGTGCTCATTCAGTGAAAAAATCTCTTTGATGTTATTTGAATAGTTTTGTTGCCATAATTCTGGATGTCTAATGACATAATTAATCACAATTAATCAAATTAATTAATCACAACTAGATACTTTAGAACTTATAACACAACTTTCTCAGTCATAACAAGCCAAAGCCAAGCCATTCTGAAAACCTTTTCTAGATTTGAAAATCAACTCTATGCATTTATAAACTAAACAAAGGGACAAAGCAGGGGTCTGAATCTCTTGGAGGCCACTAGCCTAACAGCATTTTTGTCAGTTGTCAGGTGACCAGTCACAACAAATACAAGTGTTTGATTACCACAACATATAAACAGTGATTGTTATTCATGCGGTTATAGTTAATCTTGCATGAATGCACTTTTTCAAAATTTCAGGCTCCCATTCCTCATTCCTAGCATACTGCATTAAGTGGATTAATGACACCTGAGATTTTGTTCCTTGAGAACAGCAAATCAGTAAACAAGACCCGTTTCCAAAATCACTTCTCATCCCCTATATAGTGCACTATGTAGAATGTTCTGTAGTGAACGAGTGAACTTTCAGCATTTGCCCCTATGGGTACAGCCACAATGTAAAAGGTGATTCGTTACTTAAAAGTAAAGTAAACCTGTTGTAACTATTAAGTTGACTTAATTTTTATGCACCTTTAAGTCTACATAATTTTAAGGCAACAGCTGCTGAACCGCCACTTTTTAAGTAAACTCAACTAATCGCATTAAAAGCAAGGGCTTTACTCACCTTTTTAAAAGCTAAGTCAACGAATCGCAATAAAAGCAACAGGTTTACTCACTTTTAAAGAGCTAACCACTTTTTACATTGCAGGTCAGAGTGGCAGCACTGTTATTTCCACAAATTAAAGGTGTAGTGTTAAAAGTATGCCATCTGAACGAATTCTTATCTATGGTTTTATAAGTATTGCGAAATCAGCACAATTCCTATAAGAGAAACAGGATACTGTCAGTTGTCAGTGTGGTGAAACTGAGGGTTGTGAGTGTTTACGGCAGTGGTCAGTGTGCTGAACTGCACAGTCATCTGTTATGAGTTGATTCGGCCTACAGCACAAAACTCCCATAATGCATTGCTGAGAAGGCAGATAAGATTCCTAATTCTCCAGTCCCTGAATCAGTGACCACAACAGAGCTGCAAGACTGGTCAAAGAACACAGAGACGCTCAAAGCAAACTGATAGAGACAGAACTTATCAGGTTATCAAGCAGGACAGACAGTGGAGCGCTGAGAGGTTAAAAGAGTACAGATCAGTAAATAAAGGTTCACCAAGAGTGCATTGTTTTAATTAAAAATACAATAATACTGTAATATTCTTAAGTATTTTGATTTAAAACTAATATTTGCTATTTTATTGTATGATTTATTCATTATGAATGTCTTTACTGTAACTTTTGATCAATTGAATGTGTCCTTGCATACAAATTTGTTAACACTTTATCACTAAAGTCCCAATTCTCACTATTAACTAGCGTCTTATTATATTATATTTAAGATATTGGCTGTTTATTAGTAATTTTATATTCTGCATGACCTTATTCTACATACCTAATACCTAAACCTAACTACTACCCTAATAACTATCAATAAGCAGCCAATTAAAAGTTTGAGCTAAAATCACAATTAATGGATTATTAGTGAGAACTGTACCTTAAAATTAAGTGTGACCATGATTTTTAATGGTACTTTTAAATCATGGTTTCCACAAAAAATATGAAGATAATATATGCATTGATAATATCAGAAATAAAAGTTGTTATTTTAGGGTATAAAATGATCTTGATATGTTGGTCACACTATACGATAAGTTCCCATGAGTTAGTGTTAGTCATTGTATTTGCTAACACAAACTAAGAATGAACAATACTTATATAGCATTTATTAATAATGCTTCAACATTTACTAATGCATTATTAAAATGCAAAGTTGTGCTTGCTAACGTTAGTTAATGCACTATGAGTTAACATAACCTACCAATGTGTATTGTTTAATGTTTAGGTTAATAAATATATCAACTAACATTAAAAGCAATGGGACTTTATTGTAATGTGCTATTGGTATGTTTTTGTAAACCAGCAGGCAAACTTGATGTCAAAACAACATCAAAAATGCTTATGATTTTGATGTCAAAACCTTGACGTCCATTTGACATCCACACATTAATGCCATTTTGACCACCAACTTAACGACACAAAAACTATAATAATCAAAGACAAGTTTTATTCATGTGAAAGCTTCAATTCCAAATTCACACTGATTTGCATCCCTACAATTCATGTAAACTACCATAATGTCAAAACGACATCAAACTGACATCTAATATTGGCGTCAAAAACACATCAAAAATTGTTTTGTTTTTTTTACGCCAATGATAAATGTCAATTTGAGGTCAAAAATGCAAATCGATTTGATGCCAACTGATTACCTTGATGTCAAAATGACATGTTTTTGACGTGTTTTTTGGTGTCGTTTTGACATAAAGGTGCCTGCTGGGAAGATATCTTAATATCAAAAGATGGTGAAAAAGTAGTATGATCAATAAGCATGTAGCATGTACACTAAAATGGAGTTTTCCCAGTTACTTTTTGTTGTGTAAAGAACTTCTCAGTCTTTGGAACCTTACTTGAAATGCAGCGATTTAATGTTGAAAGTTGGAACTAGTAAAGCCAACAAAGGAGCTTTATTTTTCGGAGTGTTTTGCACATAGTGCTGTGATGCAGGGTTTGCGTGTGAAAGGTTCCCCTCTCTGGAGCTCTGCCATTGCTCCAAGCACAAATCTGTCTTACTCACCTGTTGAGTCAGCCAGGCACACATAATCTCCAATTTCACCTCACACTGACACCAGACAAAAGACAAACAAAGACCGGCACACAGTAAAAGAGACACAGAGAGTGAGCGAATCACCACAAAAGACAGTGAGAGCTCCGAAAAACGGTGCAAATCTGGATATAGTTAGCAGATTAATCAGAGCATAACTCTTGAATGCTGTTGCGTAACACCTTCAACAGCTCCTATTTGCACACGTGCCCAAATGTACAAACTGTTTGGCTAAACACTTGAGCATCTGTCCGCACAGTAGCACACGGTGAAGAGTAAACCACAGCAGAAGCGCATGTTATCTAACCGCTCCTCAGAGTTCCTACGAAAACAATGTGCTCCCGCTTCTCTCACTTTAAAATAACACGACAGAGACCTTCTCAACAGCCTTCAGATGTGAACGCAGCAGCCAAAACAGTCTGCAAAGCCTCTGTTTTCCATCTGTGCCGTTCAGGGGAAAAACATGTTTGTTGACCTTTAGCATGCAGGATCATATCATGTGACTTTTAGGCTTTAAAATGATATATATCAGGGATATTCGTAAAGAGAGAGTTTAGTTAGTTTCAGAATTTATTATTTTTTTAAAGGAAGAACAAAATGTAATCATTTAATCCAGTTTGGCTTAGCCCTCACATTGTCTTCATGTTTTTTTTGAGACAGAACTTACCTAACATGCAAAACAATAGTACATGCACGATACATGTGCTATTTGAGAACTACCAGAGGCTATAAAGTGTGTAAAGGAGTCAATGAATCCCCTCTTCACACACAAATAAAGATCTGCTGCATGGAGATGTGTTTCTGATGCCTGTATTAAACTGTAATGGACAACCATTGTGACTGTTTGTGAGCAGTGCTGGTAGTAACTGATTACATGTAGTCTGGATTATTTAATCGGATTGCAAAAATTTTGCACTTGTAATTAGATTTTGATACATTTTAAAATAATCATGTTACAATTTGATTGAATACGTATGATTTATGGTTATAAAATACTGTGATGTCATTATGGATTTTTCTTTTAAAACCAGGAAGACTTTGGTTTAAAGTCAAGTCATCTTTATTTCTAGAGCTTCTTTACAATGTAGATTGTCAAAGGAGCTTAAGATGAAGATGAAGACATACAAATTCTTTGAGATTTTTTGATTGTGATCAGATTGTGGAACATTCCAGCATATGTATCAGGCAGGCAAGAGGATTAGTGGTAGAATGTCACTCCAGTGTCAGTGGTACATGATTATTAATATTTCATGTAATACAGGAATTCACAAATATGTTTATCCAAACCCCTATTTTGAAGTTAAAACATTTACTCACCCCCCCCCCCCCCCCCCCCCTCCGAAATTAATATATCAATAACTTATCAACAATTTGCACGTACACCATTCTCATCCAGGAAAACAAATCAGTGTTCAGTGCTTTATTTAATGTCATTATTATTATTTATTTATTTTTTTACATTGTTATGACTGAATTAATAATCTGCCCACAAACCTGCAGTCCGGGCAAACCTGAAGCAATGTTGCGTACAACTTCATGTTGTTGAGTACAAAGAATGTAATGCATTTTCTTTCTTTGCATTTTAGACCAGTATGGTGCAAAGCAATCAAATATTAGTAACTGATGTGATAAACAACTGTCAAACATAAACTTAGATGTCATCAAAAATCCAGTCAGCCAGGTTACATTACGTAAAAGGTGTTAGTTGCATAATGAAAACTGCAATTAGTAACAATTTAGATTATGTAATCCGCAATCATTTGTAATTTTTGCAATTTAAAAGTAATCTACCCGGCACTGTTGGTGAACACTCGGCCCTTTTTTGTTGCATCATGTTACACAGTGTCCTTTTTTTGTGTTCTTTTTTATGCCTTTTTATGTGTTCATATTTCAGCTAGTTTGGAAGTGGACTGAGATCCATCATTTCAATGCTCTCGACACACTTGTTTAATTCAGACTGCAGGATTTGCACTCAATCATATAAACCACACTGACAGCAATCACACTAGAGTTCATTTCAATCAAACCAAACCCTAAGGTGAACACAGCCCTAGGCTGCAGTCAAACTGGATTCTGGACACAAAATTCTCTCAGACACTGCAATGATTTTAATGTCACTACAATTTGTTGTGTTTTTTTGTATCAAAAATTAATTATATACAAAAAATGCTACTTTACATGACTGTATTGCTCAAAATGAAGAATTTGTAGCATGTTATCCATTCATTCATTTTCTTTTCGGCTTAGTCCCTTTATTAATCTCAGGTCGCCACAGCGGAATGAACCGCCAACTTATCCAGCATATGTTTTACGCAGCGGATGCCCTTCCAGCCGCAGCCCATCACTGGGAAACATCCACACACACTCATTCACACACGTACACTATGGACAATTTAGCTTACCCAATTCACCTATAGCGCATGTCTTTGGACTTGTGGGGGAAACCGGAGCACCCGGAGGAAACCCACGCGAACACGGGGAGAACATGCAAACTCCACACAGAAATGCCAACTGACCCAGCCAAGGCTCGAACCAGCGACCTTCTTGCTGTGAGGCGATTGTGCTACCACTGCGCCACCGCATCGCCCTTAGTAGCATGTTAAACAATGTTAAAAAAAATTTTTTTATCCAAAAGGGGTTTTTCAAAACAATGCAAAACTATAAAAGTATACCTAATGAATGTTACATTTTCCTTAGATGCTACAATGACCATAATATGACATCACACTCACTTATTTCAATTCAACATATAATACATTCAAAAAAGTAAGGATAAAAAAAAAGTAAAATATGCAATCTTTACTGCAACATTTTAAAGATAGAGTTGCCTTTAATGGAGTGTCATTCATCATTTTGATTGTAGCATTTAGACAGTGGTGCATTATTTGCATCGACTCCGCCAACCAATCCCCATATAGGACTATATGAGATACAATGATACCAGTCTATTAACTGTAGTGATGTATTAAGATGCATAATACCTTGACATGATAATTAAAGTCCACCTTTTGTCAAATATCATCTTTCGATCTTTCTCATCACACCAGCACAACAGAAAACCATTAATTTTTTAAAAAACTGTTCTAAAAATGTGAATAAATGGATAAATGAATAAATGAATAAGAAAGTGCTTATGGTTAGGCCAGATGTACTCTAATTTACACTCAATATGGTATTATTGCACACTGTTTTATAATTTAGCCTTAATACTTTGCTGAAAGTCTGTATAAAACAATGGCTCAAGGAATTTCTGTTTCCAAGCAATAAAAAGCAAAGATATTTTTTTTGGTTACACTGAAATACGGCTATTATACATTTGATTACACTATAATATTAAAACAGTCACATATTTGCTGCTGGTTTTCCTCCAACAGCGTAAACACACTCTCAGCTTTGAGTCTTCAGCTTATGTAAGTTTCCGCCAGCTAACTGAGATTCTGTGTCTAATATAGTTATCTAGTATACAAGAGAGGTGTTTTCCATCCATTTTATGATCCATAATGCGATGCCAGAAACAAACTGTTATTTTTCAAAGTGTCAAATAGCCAGATATGAAGGCGGCGATGGAGCCGTTTCCGTCATGACCTCATTTTGTAGACCTGGAAAGCTTGTTCGCCATTCTGGTATCCATTTACGAGTTTAAAAAAGCTTTTGGTTATTATTACTTGAAGAGACTGTCAAATTTCTAACAACATGCTATATAAGGACTAAAATGGTTTTACTAATTTACGGATGTAAATTGGCATTTTCTGGTAGTTATATTCCTTATACGGTCTTTTTATAAGGACAAACTATACTTTTATTTTTAGTCAAGAACACAAAATAGTAGGTATGAAGTTGTTTTCAATAGTTAAAAAGTATTTTATTAGATTTTCTTTATATTTCTATATAGCTTCATTCATTCATTCATTCATTTTCTTTTCGGCTTAGTCCCTTTATTAATCTGGGGTCGCCACAGCGGAATGAACCGCCAACTTATCCAGCATATGTTTTATGCAGCGGATGCCCTTTCAGCTACAACCCAGTACTGGGAAACATCCATACACTCTCATTCACTCATACACTAATAATTCACCTAAAGCGCATGTCTTAGGACTTGTGGGGGAAACCGAAGCACCTGGAGGAAACCCACACGAACACAGGGAGAACATGCTTATATAGTATGTTTAGATAGTAAAATAATATAGAAAACAATTTACAATGTTATTAGCATGTTAAAGCTATTTATAATTTATTTAAGTTCTTAACTAATATGCACTGGCACTGAAATTGATCATTTGTTACAGTGTACTTATTGTGTAAATACATGTTTTTACGTTGTACTTATGATTGATTAATACACGCATGTAATTACATCTGTAATTCATCAGATGTGCATGGAATCATCCGTTGAACTGCATCCCAATCATCCCAAATACTGCAGAAGACCTATTGGAACCCGCATGGACCCAAGATTCTCACAGAAATCAGTCAAGTTTGGTGAAGGAAAAATCCTGGTTTGGGGTTACATCCAGTATGGGGGCGTGCGAGAGATCTGCAGACTGGATGGCAACATCAACAGCCTGAGGTATCAAGACATTTGTGCTGCCTATTACATTACAAACCACAGGAGAGGGCAAATTCTTCAGCAGGATATTACTCCTTCTCATACTTCAGCCTCCACATCAAAGTTCCCGAAAGCAAAGGAGGTCAAGGTGCTCCAGGATTGGCCAGCCCAGTCACCAGACATGAACATTATTGAGCATGTCTGAGGTAAGATGAAGGAGGAATCCAAAGAATCTTGATGAACTTTGGGAGTCCTGCAAGAACGCTTTCTTAGTTATTTGAGTCATTGCAGAGATGTATGAATGCAGTCGTCCAAGATCATGGAAGTCATACACAATATTAATTCTTTTTCCACTGCACCATGACGTTATATTCTATACTGTACATTATTTCTGTTAAATGACAAGCTTTTTGTCTAAGCAAAGTCAGACCTTACTGTCCTATTTAAATAATAAAAAAAATCAACGCATGATCATATTTGATTTTGGTAAAAATAAATCTAGAGGCCTAGAGTGTAATCGATAGGCCTTTGCCTTTCATATAAGCCACATCTGATACCAAATGATCAACTAGAAGTTTGTAGAAGTTGAAAGCTTGGATAGGTGACAAGACTTTTGTCAGGTAGTGTAGTCACTGAAGACACTTAATATAAAGTGGGACCAAAAATAATTTGTGAAACAATATTCGATCGTAAACAAGTTTGTCCTTGCATGCATGCATCTTTCATATATGGGACACGGTTATATAATGTCATTAGTTACATCATAACACAAATCCCCATGGACAAGACATATAGTTGAACTCTCAATACAACAGTGGCTTTAATAGAAATATTCCCACCTGTAAGGTTAAGAGGATGTAATTTCATCCAAAGGGATTTTGGCCTGTGTGCAAAGAGGCCTTCGCTCCCTATTCCAGAGAATAGAGCCGGGATGCTGTGACCTGATTTCTCCGCTCTCAGTTTTAAAAGCAATTGCTCAACTCTAGGCCTGTTTGTGCACCAAAGTGAGCCTTGGAGTCTCCACAATACAACATCTGCATAATCGCAAAAACAGCCTTATTCTGTCAACAGGGCATAGTGATAGGAATCTGATCGTTTCCCTCTAGAAAGGAGCCGAACTGAAATTAAAGATCTTTTTCCGAGAAATAGATCATGAAGTGAAAATACATAAAGGGGAAACGTAAGCGAGTTACAAAGAAGTTGTAGAAAAAGATTATCTTCGCTTGCGGAAAGGAATGAAAACAAATAAATCTATCACAGAGCAGTAGGAAGTTCCTGTGAGTTTAAAAACAACCCATTTATAGTGCGAGCAAAACCAAAATAGCCCTTACTGTACTGATTACATCTGAACAGATTTACCATTCTAACCCTGTGTGTGTCCAAATTGATGTTTAGACTACAATCAAATGAGATGCTTTATATTACTTGGCTAAAATTAGACAATACAGAAAAAAATGGCTGGAGGCAGGGGGGATCATTTAGTCTATGCAAACTAATTAGTCTTCCAGAAGTCTATTTAGTTTATTAAAAGGGGAAAGCAGGAAAAAAAAGTGCACAACAGATTGATGCATCTTTATACCAGGTGTAAACAGAGCCAGTGATAGGTTGCAGGTTTTAATTTTTGATTTCTATTCCAACATATTTAACAACCTGGCTGTTTACTCTATAAAAAATAAATCAATCTAATGTGTTTATCACTACCTCTGAAAGTGCTCAAAAGCTGGAAACATTTCAGACTGCATTTACAGTACACGCGTTTTTAAGGGATAAAGGGAAAGTTCACTCAAAAATGAAAATTGGCTCATCATTTACTCTCTCATGTGGATTTAAACTTTTGTGGTTGGGTATGATTTTGCTAAGTAAGATGCAATCCTAGATTTAACACCTATGTTGGTCCTGGAAGATCATTCCTGTTCAAAAGAGTAATCCATATCCCTAAAATTAACTCTAACTGTAAATTATTCCCAAACTTAGATGGGATTATCAGTTGGATAACAATGACGTGGAAACACATAACCCTAACTGTAAGCCTAAGCTTGACATGTAAATTTATCCCTAAAATCTGATCTGATTGGCTGATTGGAATGTTGTTCTAGAATCAGCATAGACGACTACTTGGTCAGGTCAGACTAACCCGACTTCCATAGTAGAAATAAAATATGGTATCAGCAACCAGCATTTGTCAAAATACCTTTTTTGTGTTCAACAAATTCAAGAAACTCAAAGGTGAAGGAAGTAAAGGTGAGTAAATGACATAATTTCTATTTTTCATTGTTTTACCCCTTTAATCCCAATTTAAAGTAATAGAAAAAGTTGCAGGTTAAATACAAATCCTCAATATCTGCTCAAACGCATTTGATTACATGAGTGATATTACACGAGGGACTGCATTTACACCTGTATGTAGTGTTAGATGAACAGTTTTGCACATCTTAATACCAAGTGTAAATAGGGTCAGCGAGAAAGGTTGCAGATTCAATCCCAATCCTTGATTGTTGTAGTTTATCTCACAATGCACGGCACTAGCAAACCTCAAATCAATCCTGAGTATCAATTACTGATCAAATGTGCACCTTGCATGCACTATGTTGTTGTTTTCATCTGTTAAATGCATAAATGTAGGTTACCCAAGAACTGAATTAGAGACCAGCACACAGCTTTTAACCCCATTCGGCGGTAGAAGTCCAGCTGGGAAATTTACTTTTGGATTAAAGTCTGCATGAACCGGAAAGGGCGACGTGGTGGCGCAGTGGGTAGCGCTGTCGCCTCAAAGCAAGAAGGTCACTAGTTTGAGCCTCAGCTGGGTCAGTTGCCATTTCTGTGTGGAGTTTGCATGTTTTCCCCGTGTTGATGTGGGTTTCCTCCGTGTGCTTCCTCCGGTTTCACCCACAAGTCCAAAGACATGCAGTATAGGTGAATTGGGTAAGCAAAAATTATCCGTAGTATATGTGTGTGAATAAGTGTGTATGGATGTTTCCCAGTGATGGGTTGACGCTGCGTAAAACATATGCTGGATAAGTTGGCGGTTCATTCCGCTGTGGCGACCCCAGATTAATAAAGGAAGTCGAAAAGAAAATGAATGAATGAACCGGAAAGTTGCTGAGACTTTTATTTCAGTACTTCCAACTGAAATGGAATATTGAGTAGGGGGCGGGGCTTTCTTTTTGTGCATCATTCCAGTGTTGGGGGTAACGAATAACAAGCGAGTTATGTAATAATGTTACTTTTCAAAGTAACGAGTGAAGTAACGCATTACTTAAAAAAATTAAGCAATAATATTTAATTTACTTTTTAAAAAAAAATTATTTTAATCAATTAGCTTTTCAAAAATAAATTGCTGAATTACATTAATGTAGTCACACTGAATCATGCACTCAATGAGAGAATGCGTTCATTATTTTGTTCGCACATTCAAGAGTTCACACTTAGATATTGCTTGATAATAATAGCAGGTTTGGCATGCTGTCCCGGGAGAGAACTCTGAGCTCGGAGATAATTGAGCCCAGGGCTCCCGCCTGGTCAATGAGCATATATGGGGGTACGAGATCAGCTAGTTCTCGAGAGCTCCCCCTGGTAAAGGAGGAAAAGGAGGAAATGGGGTAGATGGGGGTTTCTTCGGAAAACGAAGATAAGGGAGTAGTTTCAGACAGGCTACTTATTATTAATCTGATTAATCTGATTGGCTTACTAATGATTACAGATGAGAGACCGGCTGTTATCAATCATATCACGTGCTCCTCTCAAAATTAATTTTTGAAACTTCACGAAGAAAAGGAAAAGGGGATCGTCTCAATGGACAGTGATTTTACTTAACTAACAAGACAAAAAGTACAAAAGTAGCAAACACATTGCTTTAAACTTTCAATAATCTGTATAGGTCTAGGCTATACAGTTGTTAAGCAGAGCTTCTGTATTTAAAAAAGAAGAAAAAAAACACTACAAGTACTGAAAATGTAACACAAACGTAACGCAAAAGTAACGTAATACATTGCTTACCACAAAAAGTAACTAAGTAACGCAACTAGCTACTTTTTGGGGGAGTAACTCGATATTGTAATGCATTACTTTCCCCAACACTGCATCATTCCCTCATAGCAAACTAATAGTAAGAGGGACGTGGTTAAGAATATTGTGGCTGAAGCTGTAAAACTGACGTCAACAGAGAGGTAGCAGCACTACAAGCGCAGAAGCAAATTCCATTTGATTTTGATTTTGATTTTTTTGAATTAACTTGCACAGATTAATTTTCTAACAAAAAAAATAACAATGTGCGCTAGCAAAATGCACACAGACTTTAAAAACATCTGTTAAACCTTAAGTAACTCTAGATAAACCAACTAGATCTGCCTCAGATAGCACACTCCCTCTTGCTGTTGCTTTGAGGTAAACATACAGAACAGTGTCCCAGTTTTGTGCTTTCTAACTTATCAGAGTTTCAGTCTGTCAAGCTTAAACAAATGCAACTGCGCACACACACACACACACACACACACACACACACACACACACACACACGCACACGCACGCACACGCACGCACACGCACACGCACGCACACACACACGCACACACACAAAGTCTCCCACTGTCCTACTGTCCTTGATGAGTCCAACACTTTGCCCTGCGCTGGTGGAGTAAAAAACAATAACAGTGTTGCCATAGAGACCAAAACAATAACACTGACCTTCATGAGTCATTCGAATCTTTTTTAAATGTCCCTGCATTGTAAGACTTCACTGCAGGTACTGATAAGATGATAAACGTACTGCAACAAGATACTCAAAGACTCATCCCTATAGATAACAGGGCGTAAATTCACAAAACATTTGATCTTACCATTAGGAGATGTCCTAAATATGAGTAATAGTTTTTAGGTAAGATTTGTCTCTATTCACAAACCTGTTGAGATGAACTTTTAGTAAGGAATAGAGAAAAGTCTTCAATTAAGAGTCAGGGGCAGGGTTGACCCTGTTGCTAAGTGTGATGCCACCATGACTCCTACATACACAAACAATGATTGGCTGATATGGAGGGGATGAGTCTCTGTCAAGTATTTATTGGTAGACATTTTTGCAATCGTATGTTACCATATTTAAATTAAGTTAAATATTATTTAACTTAGAATTTCAGGCTTACTGAAGAATTGCAATAGTAATAAATATTCATTTTAGACATTAAATAAAGATTGTTTCTTAGATCTTAGAGGAATGATCTATTGAGGTGTAATAAATTTAGGACTGGCATGCCCAATATATATAATGATTTGTAGGAACCACTTTTAACCTCAAGATGTTTCGTGAATACAGCCCCAGATATTTATTTTTTGCATTTCAATAACTTATTAGTTTCAATACTTAACTTTTAAAACTGTTGCATAATACTAATGAGAATCCTCATTAAATGAATCAACAAAAGTAGAACAATAGTCAATTGAATTCACTCAGAATAATTTGATTTCAGACCCTATTTCCTTTCCCCCACAAACCCTGGTCCAAATTTGGGTAAAATATAGAATATCCAAACTGCTGGCTTACATTTCTAATTAAATATATTTTTAAAAATGTGCCCATATTTTACCAAAAGTTTGTGACAATACACAATTTTAATATATAATTTGTAAAATGAGCCTTATTGGAAAATAAAGGTATAGAGTATTTCCATCAAAATGTCTTCCCTTCTACATTACCTACAATTCAGACCAGTTTAACCCTAATAGGTTTACTTTGGCCTTCAAGCTGAAGTAATTCAATGCTGAAGTAATGTTTTGAATTTATAATCGTTGCAGTAAGGAAAACAACCCCTGAGATGAATATAAACCTCCTCGAGCCAAGTGCTCGAAAGACCCATTTGATTTCTAATGAGTCATTTAAATGTATATCCACCCATATTAACTTCCACTTACGAACCTGCATTAGCATTACATTCATTATCATTTACTGGAAATCTGTCCGAAAGTGCAAAAGGAAGCCTTTTCACTTTGTTTACCCTCCAGAAACTGGTTCAGCAAGACAGTAGTTTCTCTAGTACCAACCTGGGTGTGTAAAAACACAAAACATTAACGAAAACAAACCATTTTTCATCTTACACGCGCACAATCTACTCCGTGTCTTAAAAACTAAACCGAAAGGCTTAAGTAACACAAACAATCAATCAGTCAGATACAGATAACAATCATCATTACAGCAACAGAAGGCGGAATAAATAACCATAGTTTTAAAGATCAGTCTCAACAGTCAGCTGCAGATCACTATCATTACTGTCACAATGGAGGGATGCGTAATCTAGATTTTAAGATGTAGGAGATAAGGAGCTCTGTGTTTCCCTTTAGCTTAAGTCACCGACACAAACTGAGATCTGTTTCCAGCTGCTACAGTAACAGCTGGCGAGTGTATTTCAGACACAACAAGCCTCTCAGAGCAAAGCGCACAGGAAGCCCTTGATTAAAGCACTTCCTGTCTCACTGCCCGGAGCATGAGCGAGTGTTGTGGCATCTGCGGTGTTGCATTTTCTTCTAATGTAAGAGCATAGCGCTAGATTGACTTCCTGATGGAGTTTATTAAAGCAATACGAAACCAGTTGCGCTTACAGAGCAAAACACTGCAGGGCTGTAACGTGGAGAACAGCACAAGAGAACACTGAAAGACTCAAATATCGGCTCGAATATAACAGACTGACGATATTATGGTGCTTGAGAACTAGGTTGTACTTTGTTTTGATGGTTACCTTGACATTCTAGTGATTAGGAGTAGTTTTTTTTTGCAATGATCTCAGTCATTGGAGATTGCAAGGTTACATTTAGTAGAATAAAGACACCAATATATGCAGTGAAATCAAAGAAAGTGAAGATTTTTTTTTTTCCAAAAAGTAAAACTTCTTCGAAATATCATTGGTCCATGGTGATGTAATAGCTCTGAGGCCTTCTTTTCCATGCAAGCGTGCACCTTGATGACAAAATGATGTCAAAAAAACACATCAGTGCATATTGATTTGATGTTAAAACTTTGATGTCCATTTGACATCCACACATTGGTGCCCTTTTGACCAACAAAATAATAAAGCATTACAATATAAGAACAGTTTTGTTCATCTAAGCTTAAATTCCAAATAACAAATGTACACTGTATTTTGTGTGCCTAGAATGCATGTAAACTGCCTTGATGTCAAAATGACATCAGATTGACATAAACACATCAAATATCAATTATAGGGCTGTTTCTTGATGTCAATGTTAGATGTCAATTTGATGTCATCAGGTTTGCTAATTGACATCAAATCAATTAGCATTTTTGATGTCGTTTTGACATCGTCACTCTCAGCACAGCAGTGTCTGACGTTTGCTAACAGCTGCTTGGATATTTCACACTTGCTGACAACAACAACAACGTGCAAACAACAACAGCTGTGAGCATACTGAAGCCTTAAGTTGGCATAAGTAAAATGCCCACTCAACATGTGGTTAACAGACATTAAGCAGACCGTAAGTGACTGCTATAGTTGATATGTAGATGCAAAATTACTTGTTCAGGAAAATGTCTGAAGGGGACCATTGAAATCTTCATGTTTCTCAACATAATATTTATTTGACTCATAATAAATAAAATACAAAATGACTAATTAAAATAGGTTAATAACTTTCATAGTCATGCTAACATCATGGCAGGTTAAAATGATCCGTGCCAGACAACACATCTCACAGGTTTTATGATGTGAGACGTCAGTGAAGTTACTCATACTGATAACAGAGATAAATAAAATGTCACTGTGCATCATGTTACTATGAGTGTACAAGAATAGCAAGTCTGTTCTTTGACAGTTGTGTATTTAATCTTAAAGGGAAAAAAATGATTTAGATTTGCTTCTATTGGTTTAATTTGGTTATATTTCAGCTTTTGCTTTCTTCTGGCTGTGCAAGAGTTTAAGCAAAGCAAAGGACTTGAAAATCTGCTTTCTGTCATTTTAATAACACAGCTTTTCATTTTAGATTTGAACACAGGGCGTATTGGTTCTTCAAACGATATTGTAAATTATTGCATATTTGACAAATTGTCAATCAATTGCACATGAACAAATATTGAAGTAAAAATAAAAAAAAATGCACTGTAAAAGTTGATTTTGGTATACTAAGTCTACACCACTCTAAGCTAAATGTCAAATTCCCTGACTTTCACTGACTAAAAAGCTAAATTACCATGACCTATTCACTTTATTTTTCACCATGCTTGAGACAAACAATAGGGCAGTTTTGAGATTTGGCTCAATGTAATAACACAGCCGTTTTTATAACAAGAGGTCATGGGAAACATGGGAAAACAAAGACATGCTTAACCATTTACTGCAATTTAAATGACGACAATACTAATTATATTCATTTTTGTCATGTGTGACAGAGGAAATGTAACGTCATGTAAAAGGCCATTGTAACTTAAATGTGCCGTTTCATTCACTTCCATTCACTTCTAGTGTACAAAAAACAGCTTACTTCCACATTATAAAGTAAAGTGAAAAATAAACAGGCAGCTGTTGGGGTCAGCAGACACAAAAGCAGTGGAGTAATTTAACAATTATAGCCCGGTGACGACATTTGACGTAAGGTCTTGCCAGTTGACAAGTGGGAAAGGAATAAAATGCCTTTGAAAAAAAGACAGTAGGCAACACATTTAACCTATAAACACGATGTAAATTACATTAGGATAAAATGTTAAAATCCATGATATTCCATGACTATAAAATCCCCTGACTTTCAATGTCTGGAATAGACCTTTCAAAATACCATGATATTCCAGAAGTTCCGTGACACTTGGGAAACCTGTATGCTAAACTTAAGTTTTGTTTACAGTCACTGCAACCTTTATGCAAAATGTCACTGTTGGACAAATGCTATATTCAGATTGAACTGAAAGCTGTGTCAGTATGAAGACTGGAATACAGCAAACTTGAAGACGCCTGAAAGCATTTAAATGTCAGCTTGTAATGAGGTGTTCTGCGTTTGAACTGCAGCCAGCGGTGTCTGTGTCTTCCTGACTGTACGAGCAGCAGAACGTCTGGGGATTCTCTGTCTACTTTTATAGTTGTGTCTGTTTTACATTGTGAATCACTGTCAGATTGACAACAGCTGTTCTCAGAGCAGCGGTGACTCAAAATCTATATCATAATGTCTGGTAGGCAGGAAACCCCTGTCATCGTTTTTACACTAAAAAGAATCGCTGATGTGATCAACTAAACGACTCCTCACTCTCATTCACTTTTTTTTTACTTTCACCGTCTCACGACATCGTCTTACTCAATCCAAGCTACAAATGAATAAATCAGTTGCAGTTGACTTCTGTAGTATTGGTTTTTCCTACTATGGAAGTCAATGGTTACAGGTTCCTTCAAAATATCTTCTTTATTGGTCAACAGAATGTATAGAATCAATTGAGAGTGAATAAATAGCAAAATAAATGTGAATTTTTGGGTGAACTATGCCTTTGAGGTATATGCTTTGCCCCTTCATTGACATGGCGACTGTGTTTCGGGGCCTTAAATCTTCAGAAATTGGGTATAAAAGGGAAGGTATTAAAAAATTATACTGTTTTAGTCTCTGTCTGCAAAAAAACTACAAAAAAAAAACTAAGTTTTGTGAAACCAGACATGTCATGCACATGTATATTACACATTCGTTCAGCTCAATCTCACCAGAAAATGAAACGATTTTAAGTATTGTTGATAAAAATGCATAATTTGTACAAAATTGTATGATGTAATTCATACTAAAATGAAACAAAAGAAAATTGACCTTAAACAATGGGGTTGTGACCAAATCATAATTAAATAAGATTAGCATATCCATCTGAACAGGGATAGTTTTAACTATGCTCTCATCAGTTCGTGAAACTTTGTCACGTTGTAATCATTATCATGTAAACATAACCTGGAATTGTTCACTTTAACAGTATCCTGATAAATGTTTACATACTTTCGCACAGAAACTCATAGTTAAAGTCATGCTTCTCATTTCTAAACTTTGGGTTAATGTTTTTATTTGCATATTAATGAGGTCAGCAATATAGATTGTATTAATTATACGCAACTTCTCTATCAGCTGGACATTAAAGCTCCCTCTGGCTGATTTTAGTCTGTTAAAATGCTAAAATTCCACCTCAGGGCCTAAAACCAAGTTTCAAATCTCGTGAATATTTAATGAGCCCGTTTCTGATTGGTCACATAACCTCCTTTCAAAGCCTACAGCTTAAGAAGACCCAAGTTTAAGGACACTTGCGAGAACAAACATGTAAAGACAAAGTCCGATATTTCATTACTGACACTACTAGGTCGTGTTTACTCTATTTGAGTGAACGCTTAAGCATTTGGAACCAGGCTGCTAGCATTGCATATTATTGCTTACAAGTATCTTTCCAGCACTCAAACATTGTTAAATAACAACTCTAACCCTGCAGGAATAAAACGCAGTGTACTGTATGCTTCATCAATACATCAGAGCGATAGAAAGAGACAAGGATATTGATGTATCGGTATTGTCCCATAATGAATATGAGGTCACATTGGTGTATTTAGACAGGCATTACATGATCATGTCTGGATCTGTGCTAGATTTCAGCGCCACAGGCCTAATTCTAGACATCAATTACAGCTGTTCCATTAAAGCATGTCATCGTAGGTGAATCAGAAACACACTAGACCTTATCCAATCCCACATTTGGAGTGTATATAAATCACCGGTGAAGGATTTTATATTTAGATTGTCTACGTAGCATGTAGGCGACTGAGAGGTGTGCGCTTTATCTGTTTTGACAGTTTCGCTGTCATGACATCATAGGTTGTTCTCATACCGGTCCGGTCACCCGACAGGACGCGCCAATGGATTTTCCCTCCAACTTTGTACGCCTTTCTCTCTATTTACTATCACTTAATCTTTCTGCTGTCTGGCAAACAACAATGAGCTGTTTTTTGTCTGTATTTTAGCACATACCGGTGGGGCCGACGGACCTGTGGAGCGCTTTGTTCATGGTTTTAGCCCTCATCAGTGAGCGTTCAAAAAGATATAACAAACAATGGGGCTAGTCAGAAAATACAGTTTTAAGTTGTGTCCATTTGTGATCTAATAGACAAATATGCTTGATTGCTAGTTTGTGTTTGGAAGATGATGGTCAGATATGACATGCATTAACAAAAGTGTGCTGTTTTCTAACCTGCTTTGCTTGTTGGGAGGAAAGTAAAACGAGGTTTACCAGACTGAAGCAGGTAGCAATAGTCAAAGTTTGTGGGGTTTTTTTTGTTTTTGTTTCCTACCGAGCAGGAACAGACGCATCTAGAAAAATAAAGGTTCCCATTGAATTTACATTGACGGCATAGAATAACCATTTTAGGATGTGAACAGTTCTTCATGGAACCATCAATGCCAATAAAGGGCCATTATTTTCTAATGGCTCATGGGAAAAAACATGGATCTTGTACGTGTATGTACATTTAGCAAAACTCCAAAAACTTACCATTACATATACACATCAAGATAGTTTCAAACACTAATAGCTGGAAAGCACTAACATTTTCAACATTATTATTGAAAGGCAAAATGATCAATTGATAAAATAGCATTGTTCCAACATTGCTGATAGGTTTGCTTTCGAAATGTGTTATTCTGTGGAAATGAACAGCTCAGAGTAATGTAATATGTTGATGAGTTATAGTGCAAACTCAGCTTAAAGAGATAGTTCACCCCAAAAAATAAATTCTGTCATCATTTACTCACTTTTGACTTTTTAGTCCTGTTGAACACAAAAGAAGACATACTGAAAAATGTTGGAAACCTGTAACCATTGACTTCCATAGCAGGAAAAACAAAGAAGGTTAATGGTTACAGGTTTCCACCGTTCTTCAAAATATCTTATTTTGTGTCCCCAAAACCCCAAAAAACAGGTCAAACTGGTTTGGAAAAAGTGAATAGTGAGTAAATGATGACAGAATTTGTGTCAACTAATGTTTCCCTTTAACACTACAATATCCAATAACTATACAATTTAAAAAAACAATGTACCAATGGCCAGTGTAAATAAAAGCCACAAACAAAGGCTAATTAAATCAAAGTCTCAGATTTTTCTTGTCTGATTGCATGTTTTCTTAGAATACAGTATAGCATGTGAGTGTAATAAAAGGTAGCCTATAGACAAACAAGAGCATTAGTTTTGTTTAAACAGTGTCTGCCAGACATGAGCATGAGTGATTGAATGTGTGTGTGTGTTAGCTTAGGTTTAAAAAAAGAAGGACAAACAGAAAAAGACAAAAGCACAGGACATGTTCTGATCTTCTTTCGCATTTCATGTTTAACTCCATATGATTATGGAGGAGTAGTGATTAGATATTAAAGAACAGAGGAAAGGAACAGCGTTGGCCAACAGTTTGCTACATCCTGTACATTGGTGATAAGATCAGCGTTGACAAATACCAACAACTAGACATTTCATGTTCAGAAGCTACACTGATTAAATTCTATAATTAGTTGGCAACACTAGTTTAAGTACCAATTCTCACTATTAACTAGTGGCTTATTATTAAGTTATTGTCTCTTTATTAGTACTTAAAATAAAGTCTAACCACTATTTTTATTTTCCAAGTTATCAAATGTATTTGCAGTAATCTAATTGTTGTTATACTTATATGGGACTTATTATATATTATGTTTGAGGTAATGTATAACGATTAACACATAATAGCTGTAATCATAAAAAATGAGTTACAATAAATCTAAAAATTAATTCTTCCTCTAGTTTAAAACGTTTAGTAAAACTTTAAAAGGTTAAACTGCTTTTTTTCAAGAGCTGAGAGACTCTGAAGCTGGACTAGCCTCCCCCACTAAACTGTGGTTTACAGTAAATGCAGACTTCATGCTCACATTTTGCATACACACACACTCCACTGACACATAATCACACTAAAGCTCCTTCAGTTCCCAGGCAAGGCTGTGGGGGAAACACACACACACGCACACGCACACACACACACACACACACACACACACACACACACACACACACACAC
>CAIGQW010000596.1:12304406-12351542 GCA_903798125.1 Danio choprae
CACACACACACACACACACACACACACACACACACACACACACACACTCACACAAAGCAGTCATGTACACATTTGTCAAAATTTATCTCCCATGCAAACGGATTGTATTGGCAGAAGAACAGCTCTCAGAACACACGTGTCTGTGTGTCACACGTGTCCCATGCTCACACACATAAACTGCAGTTACACGGATCAAGGCTCATGTTTGGCCCGGTCACCTCAGTCATCAGTAACCCAACACCAGCCCTGCTGTGCCAATGGAAAACACACATGCCAGTCTTCTGAACACTGGCCTTTCATCTTTTGTGTGTGTGTGTTTGACCTGTTGTTGTTCATTCGCTTCAGATACAAATGTTTGTTATTTATGTGACTTGTTTGTATGAAGTGCACGTTTTTAATATGACTGAATTTGAAATAAATTTGCACGGTATTTACATGAATATACTGTGTCTATAGAATCATGTCAACAACGTTTCCTGGAGCAAACTTTCTTAAACGAATCTTTGGAAAGGCATCAAATCACAGAAGTACAACTAATGCCCAGAGTCACACACACACACACACACACACACCAGAAGAGTTTAATCCCGATTGGCTGCAGTCACACACTCACAGGAATGATGTCATTCACGTGTTGAGTGTGTGTTTGCTGGAACAAAACCTCTTTTGTGCTGCTGCAAACTCTCACTTACACACATCCCATGTGAGGAAGGACCTAAATACACACATTTTATAAATCCGAAATAGATTTACGATCTCCTAATGAGCTACATTAGTGGCTAAAGGCTACATGCGTGTGTATGCGTGCGTGCGTACGTGTGTGTGTGTTTGTGTGTGTGTATTCCACTTAAAATACTTTTTTAGACTTGCCTATTTGTGAGGTTTAAGAGTGTTTTTGATTTGTTTTTACATTTACAATGTTTTCCTTTTTCCAATGTATTTCTTTAAGTGTAAAGCACTATACAAGGCACTATATACAATTTATATAAACTGTTGTAATTATTATCAAATATAAATTGGTATAAACAGCAACAACAACATTTACAATTGACATTTTAATAATGATCAATAAATATAAGCTCACTTAATGTAATATATATTTGCAATATCACACAAGTAGCAGTGCGTTATGGCTGTATATTAACACTGGTGAGAGGCCTGCATTGGCTCGAGGCCACAGGCTGTGTGCCTTATTGCCCCCACCAGTGACGATATACAGCCAAATCGCACTTCTACGAGTGTAATATTGCGTTTATACAACAGTTCGACGGCATAATCGTGTGTATAAAAAAGAAAATCAAACACGGAGAGTCATAAAAGCCCTTTTGTAAGAGGAACTATTTTCTTCCGCCGTTCATACACCACTGCAGCTGACGTCAGAACAGCAGAAATTGTTGTTCATTCACAAATGTCACTTTAGAGCTAGTGTTTGAATGATTCTCTAGCATAATGTCTAAAATGATGACAAAACAAATGATTTCGCTCGCATTTAAGATTATAAGGCTGAACGGCTTGAAATGCCATCAGTCTACAGAGATTTTCCAGTATTCCTCCAGATCACAATTAACCTCGAAACAGCCAGAGCAAAGCAAACACTACCAGATTACCGTGGTATAAATACAGCACTACAAAATACAAAAGAGAGAGATCGACTTAGAATGTCACTTACCTGTTCTGTAATGGTTTGTTCAGCTGTAGTTTGAAAAATACACTGAAAAATGCTGTTTTTCTCCCCTATAAGGACTTATTATGGTCTCAAAATATCTAAAATAGGCACTGTCCTTATGAATAAGCTGCATAGCAATCTAAACAACTACATTCTCTCCTAAAAAAAGCCTCAAAAGTACATTATGTTGTCCAACAGCTGCAATATTTGTCAAACTGTAGTAAGAGTAATACACAAGGGTGAAGAGGCTGTACGAGTGCTGATATTTCTTTAATATCTCACAGCTATCAGCCAATCAGATTCGAGAACCAGACAGAACTGTTGTATATATGTATATGCACAGTAAAAAAATCAAAATCAGCTTACAAAATTGTAATTAGATATTAAGCACAATATTTGTAAGAATGTCATAAACACCAATACCAGCCATACTATAATCATACAACAATTGATTTGTATTTTATATAAATACGCCAGGATATTATCGTGGTTGTATTTAAAGATTTAATTGCAATAATATTAGAAAAAAATGAGAAAAATTATAATAATTGCTTATAAAAAAAAACACACGGAACCAATCCATTAAACAACCTCTAACTGCTATAAAATGTAAACCAATACATTAAAATGCATATAGTTCTAGAACATCTTTACTGTAATATATAATCTATAGTTTATATATTAACACTGTGAGGTGTTTCCTTGTAAGCCGCTGTTCTACAAACTCGACCTGCAACGTTTGACCCACAATAGTGTTTTGGTGCTATCAGCGAGAGTAAGACTTGATTATTATGGTGGACTCAGCATTACGTGCCATCAAGCACAATGACAGAAACACTGTGCCCTTGTGTTTATGCTCACGGTGATGCATTACGTGTTGTGTTTGGTTCTGTTGGTTCAGTACATGGCAGAACAGACAGTCAATGCACATTTATCAGACAAAGACCAACCAGAGACTTACTAGAGCTTGATTTGATTATGATCTAAGACTCGTGAGTGGAGAAATTGAATTGAAGTGTTTAGCGCTTTAGTAAACAGATGAGCACATGAGGCCTGACTCTGCATTACCTTCTGTAAGGAGTAAATCCTGTCAGACTTATTGTGGCTTCGGCTGGTCAAGACAAAGTTGGCGTCACTGTATGAGAATGTGTGTGTAAAATGAAGACGAGACTATCCAGGCTCATTTAACTCAAACTACAACTCAAGATATAGTCCAAAATGGACATCAATAGAGTTTTTGGATCTGACTTATACTTATGCTAGCTGATGAATGAAATAAAGATACATTTTAAAGAATTTGCAAGAATTTAAAACTACCAAACCAAATTTATATACACATTTAAGTTTCAAGGACATCCCCCTAAAATAACTGTTTCCTGCAATATAACTCACTTTTTTCTTTCCAAATGAGATGTGTTGTCACTTACAGTTGATGGCAAAATTATTAGCCTAAATAATGATTATTTATTTATGAATATTTTTCACTGATGTTTAACAGAGCAAGACAATTTTCACAGTATTTCCTATTATATTTTTTCTTCTAGAGTAACTTTTTGTCTTTTAGTTTGGCTGAAATACATTTTTTTAAATAAATTTTTTTTTTTAATAAACATTTTTTTTCTTTATACTTTATAAGATCAATAATTTTATTATTATTCCCATAAGAAATGGGCTTCTTTCCCCACAGAACAAACCACTACCTAATTTACCAAACTTTCCAGTTAACCTATTAAACTATTTACGCTTTTAAATTAGGACTTTAAGATTAATACTAGTATCTTGCAAAATAACTATCATTATGTACAGTCGTCATGGCAAAGACAAAAATAATATACCTTTTGAAACTATAATGTTTAAAAAATCTGTTAAACAGCACTTGGGAAATATCTGAAAAAGAAATTTGACAGGAGGCCTCCAACTGTATATCCCAAAGCCGCTTGCATAAAACAATTAACACAGATAAAGTGTGCACGTATTTGACATGTGGATTGCACTGTGACTGGACTTTGTTTTTCTATTCTGAATGCCAACACGTGTAAAGGATTTGTTGTAGTATGAAATCAATTGTTCTATTTGAGGGTCAACATTCAAAGAAATCTTAAACTGGCTATACAGACAAAGCATGTTAGTCTATGAAGTTAGTCCAGTGCACATTGTGCAAAATCTACATTATTATAGCTGCAAAATAAAACTCATATTATAATTGCGCCTTTAAAAAAAAAAGTGTCGTAATATTTAGTAACTACAGATTTGGTTTAAAATAGTGTTCAATTGCTTTAAAATATTACTTGCATTGTTATTCAGATTCAGAAGCTTGCCTTTCAGATTGTCATGACTTTTCCCCCAATTTTAGGTTGTTAGCTGTCGTTTCAGTAAACAAAAATAAATAAAATGTGGGATTTGATGTCAGCGCCAATAGCCTAGTGGTTAAGTGCGCTGACATATAGCACCATGGTGCTCACGGTGATCAGAGTTTGATTCCCAGCTAGAGGTCCTATGTCGATTCTTCCCCTCTTTCTGCTCCCAATGCTTTCCTGTCTGTCCTCCACTATCCTATCCTAATAAAAGGTGAAAAACCCTTAAAAAACTATTCTAAAATAAAAAAAATGTGGGATTTGATGTACTACAAGGTAAACAAGTTCAAGTAGCATCATCTTACAACAAGGAAAATGAAGAATTGACGTCACTTGTCTAAAGTACAGCTGAACACCCATCCTCTTTCCTTACAAGATGTCGTCATTACAATGTATTCTGGACTGAGATCATATTTGTTTACTGACTGGTGGTTCATTAACTCAAAGAGCGCAACATATTCACACCTCAGGCCCACAAGACGACTACTGATCCTTAGACACACAGATCGAGGAAACTAAAGTCATAAATGTCATGCAAACACTCCGATCGTGACCGGTGTGTCAACGTAACAGTACAGCGTACAGCGTAACAGTATTTGCAAATAAAAGATTTTTATAGTTGTGTTTGTTTTACAAGTTCACATATTTTATAACTTTGGGTTGAGCGAATGAGCCTGAGGCTTAGACGGTTCAGTTTATCTCTGTAACTGAGAGGGTAAAGTTTAATTGTTCAGAAAGAGGCAGAGAAAAATGGTTCATTAAATCACAGCAAATCTGCAGTTAAATAGTGTACAAGGATTTTTAAACAAAGAAAATGATTGACATGGCTACAAGTTTATTTTATTTTCCATGTGGATGGTTTACTTAGACAAATTCAAAAGGCATAAACAAAAAAGAATAAATAGAAACAGGCATAAACAAATAAAAAAAGAATATACAAAATAATTAGTAAGCATAAACAACTTACCAAGGCATATATAGACAGTATAAATAAGAAAAAAAAACTATTAAAAAGCATAAATAAAGACCTAATAAAAACCAAGCAAAACAACCATATATTAATGAAATAAATGCATAAAGCAATAAACTAAAAACAAACATACAAGATAAATAAGGGCACAAATAAAAGGCAATGAACAAGACATTAAGCCAATAAACTAGTAAAATAAATAAAAAGGAAATCAACAAATAAATTAAAATAAATGAATAAATAAATTAAAATAAATAAATAAAATAAATAAAGTAAATAAATAAATTAATTAATTAAAATAAATAAAATAAATAAATTAAGGAAATAAATAAATTAATAAATAAATTAATTAATTAACTAAAATAAATAAATAAAATAAATAAATTATTTAATTAATAATGCCTGGCACAGCCATTTCAGCAGTATTGGTTTAAGCTCTGTATTTTTTAGCATGAACTTTTGTCATATGATTGGAAAAGATGGAGTTTAATGCCGTTTCTAATTGATGTGGGATAGAAATAGCACTGTACAGCCACCCGTGACAGTCTTAGGAGTCTCTAAATGCAGTGGCTGCAGTGATAATACCCCACAACGCTGGCCTGTTTGTTTCTAGCCCAACAGACCTGCGCTGTTAGCTATACATGGACAGGAGACACATTTGGCTTGGGGTGAGAGTACATACTTACTTAATACCACACTAATCTTGAATCCACTACAGCAAACAGAGACGACAAGAACAAATTCGTCTGCACTATTATGGAGGCTATTATGAGAGATGGATGCTAAATGCATGAACTATGTGATAGACTTTAAGACAAATTTAAAGGAGACATATTAACTTTTCCATTACAAAATCTGTTCCCAGTGTGGCATAGACAGGAGATCTTATGATAAAATTACAGATCTTTAATCTGCATGTTTCCCCCGCACAGTACCACTACAGCCATTTCTGTTTACATGTTACCGCAGCTAGAAATTTACAATGTCTCCACCAGAAATAAATAAAATAAAAATTACTGATGTTTTGTTGTTGGATGTACCAATGAAGTTTCCATTGACTCCCCAAAAAACCAAGCAACTGAGTGATGGAAAGTGATGGATAAAGTACAGAAAAATCTTACTTATGTAAAAGTACCATTACTTGCCCAAAATTGTAGTGCAAGTAGAGTAAAAGTATCTGTTACTCAAATATTACTCAATGGATGAGTAAAAAGTAGCCCTTTTTAAAAGTACTCAAGTGTAGTGAGTATTACGATGTGCAAGATTGATGTGTTTACATGCTATTTTTTGCACACAACTGTGTGAAAACGTAACATTCTGCAGGAAATGTAGTTATTGTTAAAGGCCATTTGGTGATTTCAGTCCTCATACATAAACATCCTTCATCTTCTAGACAGTCTCTCGATAATGATTTTGTGTCTTCTTGGAGACTTTTAATGCCTCCACACTGTACATGTTTGCTGCATTTATACGTGCAGTATGATGCGATTTGATTGGATGGGAATAACAGGACTGCTCATTCTACTTAGCCAATCAAATACTGAAAATAATAAGTAAAAAATAAAGTAGTGACTGCAGGTTAAAGGAAAATAGTGGAGTAAAAGTAGCAAATTCAATATAGCAATAAACATGTACTCACAGTGAAAGTAAAAGCACACATTCTTAAAACTACTTAGTAAAGTACAGTTCCTGAGAAAAACTACTCAATTACAGTCATTTGAGTATTTGTAATTTGTTACTTTACATCACTGCTGAGGACATTGTGACTATATTCATAGAGACCAGGGGGCTCATTTATAAACGTGTCATATGCACAAAACCGCGGTGGAAAAGTGTGTCGTACGCACAAAACAGTAGTGGCAAAGTGTGATTATGCCACTTCTTCAACAATGTTTTGATCTATAAAAATAAAATAAATCTTGAATGTGCGCAGCTGTAAGCAAACCACGTAAATACTATATATTTAACTTAAATATTGACTTAAGAATCAGAATCAGAAAGAGCTTTATTGCCAGGTATGTTCACACATACAAGGAACTTGTTTTCGTGACAGAGGCTTCTACAGTGCAACAGAATTACGGAGACAGGACAAAAAACAGATAATAAATATATTTTAAAAATAGAAGCAAGTAGTGAACCACTTTTAATTAATATATAAAATAAAAAACGATTCTGCTGTTCATTCCCTTTTAGGTAAGTTTCTACGATAAATGTAATTAACGAGACCCCAGAGCTGTCTTTAATCTCCAAAACCCTCACCATCAGCGTAACTCACAAACACATACAGTATGATGCTCTGTATAATCTGGTGACAGACTTTTGACTTTTTTTTTTCTTTTTTTTAATAATGTATTAATCGTGTAATATTTATTTGAACACTGAAACAGAGCAGTGACATGACAGTCGGTGAGTTTAATCAAATTCATTCCACAACTACTAAATAAATGTATCCACTAACCTTTCAGAAACATCCTGCAGTCTAGAAGTTGTAATCTCTTCATTGTCCGACTTTGACAAAGTGTGTTTGCACTTTGCAACAGGTCAGTTGACATTTTGGCCCGTGCAAAATCTTTTGAAAAATGTGTTGTTGTTCCTGGTAAGTCAGAATAGCCAACACAATCTCCTGCCAATTCATAAAAGTCTTTTAGATTTAGTGGATGAATTTAAACCTCATTCGTACATTTTAGTATGATTTGCTCATGGCCCAATTGCTAGTTTTCAGTTACGTGACGGGCGGCAAAAAAAAAAAGAGCCGTAATGGCAGCTACACTGAGACCTCCATAGAAACCAGTCATATTTCCATCTATTTCAAGCTACTAATATTTGGATCCCATATCAACAGAACAAAACAGATTTAAGATCACAAACTGTGTATTGTTCATAAAATGGATTGTGGCCACTTGTGATCCACATACTGCACCTGCACCCATTTTTCCTTCATTTAAAACTCTCATAGCCCGGTAAGAGCTCTAATTCAGCGATGTTTACATCTATCTTTTGTATATTCCTCAGTGACGTAGCCATTAGTGATGATGTTATAGTTCGTAAGTGTCTGCTTTTATATTTGGTGTTGTGTTTTTTGCTTAGATTAATAATTGCTGGTATGGAAAATCTATTCATTCACTACTGCTATTTATACTTTAACTTTGCATTCAATTTATACTTTAATTGCACTTAACCTGCAAATTAGAACAGAAACGGTACTGTGTCTCACTTCGGTTAGTAACGCTATATCCTATTGCACAACATCAATTATCAATCATTACAATCAAGAAATTACTTGGCGGTCACCAGGAGATAGTAATGTTTTGCCCGCCAGGAGGGCATTCCTCTTACTGTGTGACGACACATTAAAAAAAAACTATCAATGGCAGTTGTGTTTATGGACGGGGCACATCTCTTTTTAAAAATTCAATGTTTTCATACAAATTATATTGTATTTAAAGGGACACACACACAAAAAAGAGCAAAATTGACAAGCTATAATAAATGCTCTGTGGGTTATTTAGAGTTGAAGTTTACATACACATCCTAGGGACACCAGATATTTCTATTACATCTTATGAAAGGTAGTATAATATGTCCCATTTAAGTGTGGTATCGTGTTTCTGTCACTTGCCCGTTTAGTGTTCCCCACCGCTCTCCATTGTTGTGTCCGGTCACGTAAACCCAAACGAAACACCTCCTTCCCTCCTTCAGGAGTCTGAACAGAATAAGAAGAGACAGAGAGAAAACTCATGAAATGTAAGCTCCTGCTTGAGCCGCTGACCTGAACTTAACTGGGGCGGCCTGACTGATTTTAAACACAGCCGGAGCTCTTCTGCAGCCCTCATCAAGAGCAAAGCCACCCATGAAGGATGGTTTGTTTTCATGGTGCTTTTAAACATGAATAATACTCCAGTGGTCACGAAACACAGGCCAGACCCTGTCATGACAGAGTTGTTCTTGTTTCTTTGGTTCTGCCTCAGAATCAGGCCATTCAACACACAGTACGGGTTTAAGCAGATATAAGCACAAAATCAGCAGATATTGATGTTAGTTGGAGCTTCTTTGTAAAAAAAAAAGCTCAATAATCATTTTCGATGCTCCAAAAGATCTAGGATGATGAAAAAAAATCGATTCTTTGTTTTATCTTGTTGCACACACTATCAATATAGTCTTTCTATGAAACCTTGTTGTGTATTATTACACCCAAATACTTATATTTGTCTACCTGTCTGATGTTTACATAATGTATAACTACAGGGTTTGTACATACATCAGACATTGTGGACCTGAACACAATAATACATTTGTATTTATGGATAAAAAAAAATGTAAAAAACATAAATAAATAAATAAATAAATAAATAAAGGGGCATCACTGTGGCGCAGTGGATAGCATGATCGCCTCACAGCAAGAAGGTTGCTGGTTCGAGCCTCGGCTGGGTCAGTTGGCATTTCTGTGTGGAGTTTGCATGTTCTTCCCGTGTTGGCGTGGGTTTCCTCCGGGTGCTCCGGTTTCCCCCACAAGTCCAAAGACATGCAGTACAGGTGAATTGGGTAAGCTAAATTGTCCATGGTGTATGAGTGTGAATGAGTGTATGGATGTTTCCCAGTGATGGGTTGCAGCTGGAAGGGCATCCGCTGCGTAAAACATATGCTGGATAAGTTGGCGGTTCATTCCACTGTGGCGACCCCAGATTAATAAAGGGACTAAGCCGAAAAGAAAATTAACGAATAAATGAACAAATTAAATATTGGGTAAAAATCTAAATAAATTGAATTTAAAAATAAAAAACTAAACAATTATGCAATTATAAATTTAAATGTGTATTGCAAAGGGTTAAATGTCCCATTTCCAGTATTCCAGTTCTAAAAACGACAAGCATTTAACGTAACATTTTTGTCCTGCTTTCCTCACAGCAACTCCCGCACAAGTACAGCAAATTTAACCCATAATTAATCAAGAAAAAGACTCCTTTGTCTGCTTAAATTAAAAAATTTGCTGAATCCAGATGAAAAATGCACTAAAACTGATCCTTCTTTTCTCACGTTAATCGTATCTATACAGGTTTGCAGGACCTGTTAGTCAGTGACCCGTGGGCTCCGATCGCTCAGCACAGGCTTCATCCGGAGCTGCCCGAGTCTTTGATGGGCGTTCATGAGGAAAGGCTGGTCCCTCTGCAATCCATCTGTCAAGAGCACTATTAACACTTCATCTCCGTCCACTGGCCTCGTTCTTTCACTCCTCAACTGAGCCGTTTCCTCAGGACAGGAGGGCGAGGAGGCTTTTCCCCCCTTGCTTTCTTTTCCTGGCACATGTTAATGAGGCTCTATGAGGCCCAGGACTCTTCTTAGATTTCACCCTTCCAGACAGAACAACATGGGCCAGACCAGAGACAGGGAAACACTTCTGAAAGACTAATATCAGTTCTCACTCAGCGATGACAATAACAGACACTACTGCATATAAGTTATATATATTTTTAGCAGTATTGCATTAATTTGCACAAATTTCCGAGGATGAACTTGCACTGTTAACGATTTTTGTAAATTACACAGTATTTTACTGTAATAGGAACTGTAATTTACTGTCGGACAGTTATGCAGTATGTTACTTTACATAAAAAGTTGCATTGTGAAAATTACTGTACATTTTACAGTAAAGATATACAATACGTATACAGCAAGATGAATGGTGCTGTACGTGTAGATACAGTATTCTTGCTGTAATTGATTTACAGTAAATTACTGGCGAACTGCTGAAAAGGAAAATAGTTAACAATGTGTTTTTGAGTAACATCTCAGCATATTTGAATTTTCTGTTTATAACTCACAATTCATGCAATTTTGACACTTCCCCTTAAAATTTTCACTTTTTTACCCTCATAGTGGAATTAATATCTTGAAATTCTGTCTTTTTACCTCACAAATAAGTATACATGTTACAACTTTCCATCAATTTTCAGTTCATGCCACACAATTTAGCTTAACCAATTCACCTATAGCGCATGTCTTTGGACTTGTGGGGGAAACCAGAGCACCCGGAGGAAAGCCACGCCAACACAGGGAGAACATGCAAACTCTACACAAAAATGCCAATATATATATATATATATTTATTTATTTATTTATTTATTTATTTATTTATATATACAATTGAGTTATATCTTGCTTTTTCCTCAGAATTATAGGTTTATCTCTCACAATTTAAAGTTTTCCCCCCACACTCTAAAAAATATGATACTAAGTAATGACAACGTATGTGCTTATGCTACTTGAACTTATTTTTATTAAGTTAATTCGGTTTCAACTTAAAGTTATGCAAATTGTAGCTTAAAGTCTGTTTGATTGATGTAAGAAGTGACTTGTACAGTTAATTTGATTAAACTTAAAAATGTAAAGCAGCAGCAATGTGTTTTTACAGTGCAGTTTGAGTTTTTGCGCAATTCCAACTTTCTTTTCTCAAAATTCAGACTTTTTTTGTGCAATGAGTTTATTCTTCAAATTCTCATGTTTTGCTCTTACAATTATCTTCTGAATTGGGAAATAAATATAAATATAAGCCATTAAATCCGAGTTTAAGCCAAATGTTTAGACATTTTATATAAAGTGTTAAGCCTATTATTGCTTTTTGCTGTTGTTTTTGCTGTATTTCTACTCAAATGTTTAGAGTTCTCCTAACATCGCTCAACAAGCAAGCTACTCCTCCATGTACCATTTTCATCTTCCATTGGCTGGACAAACGGATACTCCCCGCCCCAAAAATCACACCATTGACCCAATGTTGCAATGCTGATCTTTTGACTGTCTAAAACAAAGCATGATTATTTTATGTGCTCCTCAAGGTTGCAACCACATAATTCGTCATTTGTGGAGTCAAGGTCGTGTACTTTCGAATACAGTCTTTTCACCGTCTGATTTATCTCTGACACCATTCAGAATACTTTGAGCATTAAACGGAGCAATTACAAAACGCAGAAGAAAGAGGTTCCTCGGGCATAGCAGGCCCTACCAGACCTGTAAAACGGGAAAAGAGTCTGATCATAACGTCATTCTCCGCTCTGCTAGGCTTAAGTGTAATTACCTGCCATGAAACGCCAAGCTAGGCTCAATCTCGCTTAATCCCTCTCTAATACTCAAAAACACTGCGCTAGTTTTTGATGGAAAGGCTGAAATTAGCTGATTTCAGATTCAGAAAGGGAGCAGTTTGTGGCTTAAAAAGTCGGTATGTGTGTGCTGATGCTATGCTTGTGATATTGAGTAACAAAATGAGGCAGCAGTGGCTACATCAGTCTGCTTCTGTTATCAGATCAATATGTGTTACATGACACCCTGCTTTGCATCATGACTAGCAGCTTATCTCGTTTATTATCAGTCAGTCTTATGTTAACAATAAGCTGTCAAACTTGGCTGAGTTTCATTTGACCTTTAGGCTAACCCCGAGTCCAAATTGTGCGTCAAACAGAAAGACTTTGTGCCGAAGGACAAAAAGTGTCACTTCACGGTCACTGTTGACCAGCAAAGCAATCAGCATAACTAAATCTATATCTACTTTAAATCAATCTTTTCAGCTGCCAAGCGCTTTCATAAAGTACAATTCAAAATAGAATAATACATTGTCCAGAAGAAAATGTCAACAGTTAAGTCACGTGTCCTGAAGTTTCAGAACTAACAGCAAATCAATCACTAAATTGGATGTTTTCAGTGAATCAGAACAAAAACAATCGCCATTCAGAATCATACAGAAAACTCACTTATAACTGAACCATTTGGATGATTTATCACACGGTTCAAAATGAAATAAATGAATACAAACGATGAGAATCTAAATATTGTCATATTTTATATAGCCTGCACTGTAAAAATAATTCTCCTGTTAAGCGCATCCGCTGCGTAAAACATATGCTGGATAAGTTGGCGGTTCATTCCGCTGTGGCGACCTCAGATTAATAATGGGACTAAGCTGAAAAGAAAATGAATGAATGAATGAAAAAGTATAAATATATAAGTCTAATTCTAAAGAAAACCTGCATTTTTAAACACTAACACAAGTGAACGTAAATGTGTATCAGTTTATGGATCTGTGCATTAGCTCCCATGTGACAATTAATCAAACAGAAAATCAATCACTGCTCTTAATTGAGGAAGTTTAATGAGTTTAATAAACTCATTTTTTCACAAGCCTTCAACTATATAATTGTAACACTGTCCTTAGGAAATGCGATTTCCCAACAACAAAATTGCAATTCATGAAGTACATTTTGAAAAACCACTAAAACCACTATAGCCACAGTGGCTGGGGAGGGGAAAAGGTCAGTCAAGTCCAGTTTAACAATAAATTAAAAGCAAATTTAATCAAAGCCAAAAAATAATAACAATTGCCAAGAGTATATTGAAGCATGAACTACATTCATTCTCTGTATATTATTCTCTGTAATGTACATTACGTGTGCATGGGCACGATCAACAGTTCACTTAAATGTTTCTGAATTCTACAGCCTCTTTAATCCTCAAAACTGCTGAATGTACACCCTTCAAAACTACTGCTTTGCTGCTCTGTAAGCACTGGTAACTCATGAAATGCAAAACTAGTTCCTTATTTTTTTCAGCTTTTCAGCAATATGTCTTCATTATGTGTACACACACCAGTAAAAAGCACAGTAAACCACAATTGGCCTGATTCCTGCTCCCCTGCAGCACAGCAAGCAGCGCTCATGGAAGAAACAACATATCTGGCGCTCAATGCCGCTCTGGTTTTGCTGGACGTGATGCTAACAGTAGGTGAAACGTGTCTATAAGCGCTCCCAGCTGACTACTGTTTACTAGGCAGGAAACATGAGATATGGGGCGAAAAGAATGGAAAAACGGTCTCCTGCTGACATGGCCAATGCTGACGGTCATTATGATCATGCCGGCGAAGAATTCACACTCTTTACTGCACTTGGACTGGACAAAGAGTTTAACACCTATACAGAAATGCGAACAGGAGATGATTAGCTCTCAATTTTGTTTTGAGAGTGTCTTAAATGATTATGAACACACACGCTCACGTGCGCACTAGTTAAGTTGAGTTGGGCAGTTTGGTTGGATTGGCGTTTTGCCTGAACGCTGGTCTCTGTTTGCTGCTGATGGCTGCAGTTTTCCCAGCGCTCTTTGTTTTCTTTAGCACTGTGTCACTCGCTGTGCAAACAACACTAAAACGGCTCACTTTAATTACTCTTCATTTCCTCTGCTGCACCCACAAAAAGGATGATTATGCCAATTTATGGGCGCACACACACACACATGTGAGGACCTCAAATAAACTCACTGTATAGCAAAGAAAAAGCACAATAGAGTTTTCAGTTGTACTGCGTACACTGCATTGAGGTCAAATCGAAACTTCTGCTTCTCAGGTACCCAGAAGTGCATTTTCTACACATTTATTCACTTCTTCCAAAACCTAATTTATCATCAACTTAAATTTCTGAGCAATTTTAGGAGAACACTGTGAAACAATCCTATACATAGTTTGTGAGGCATGGAAGAGCAACTGTCGTGCAATTAAACAGTGCTGTGGGTTTGGTTTCTTCTTAAATTAAGCAAATTATACAGCAACACCCATCCCATAAACCAGAGGTCTCCGGTCAGCAACTCGAGGTCTAGATCTAAACCCAAGGTTTTTTTTTTTTGGTTTTTTTTTGTAAATTATGTTAATTACCCAACAATTTTCTCCATACTTTCACATATTTGTGAAACAAAAAGAGGTAGTACCCACCTATATATTTAAAGAAAGCTGTAACGTCTGACTATTGTTTTTAACATGAACTTAAATTGTTATTTAAAACAATATTTTTTTATACTTATCACCATATAGTTGGCATTTGTAAAACTTTTTTCAAAGATTTGCCAAGTGATGTTAAACAAAGCCAGGGAGTTTTCACAGTATTTCCTGTTATATATGTTATATGTTTATATCTTATTTGTTTTAGTTTGGCTGGAATAAAAGCACTTTTTTCTTTAAAAAAGATTTTTAAGGTCAATATCATAAGCCTACTTATATTATTAGCAATTGGATACAAATTAAACCACTGCTGTCCAATAACTTGCCTAATTAACTCACCTAATTAACCTAGTTACGCTTTTAAATTGCACTAGGCTGAATACTAGTATCTTGCAAAATATCTAGTAAAATATTATGCACTGTCATCATGGCAAATACCAAACAAATTGATCATAAAATAGTTTTTAAAAACATTGTTTAAAATGTTTTTTTTTTTTATGTTTTAAAATGTTTAATTGTGTTTTTATTACAACACTAGAGAAATATTTGAAAAATAATTAATTTCACAGAAGGACTAATCATTTATTCAGTTATTTATTGTTGTGATTAATGTTTTTAATATATATATATATATTTAAAAAATATATATTAGGTGTTTACCTGAATGCTAATTGAATCAGACACAATGAAGCTTTAGATGCTTTGTTTACAAAGTTTCCAGTGAGGAGAAAATTGTTCATGCTTTTATCACCAGCAGAGTGGATTACTGTAATGGATTCCTCACTGGTCTTGCTTAGGGTGAATGCGTACCTTGGCTCTATGGGTCAAACAACAAAAAAATAAGGTCAAGAATTTTGGTGTGATTCTGGAGTCAGATCTGAGTTTCAGTTGTCATGTCAAAGCAATAACTAAATCAGCATAATATCACCTCAAAAACATTGCAACAATTAGATGCTTAGTTTCCAGTGAAGACTTAGAGAAACTTGTTCATGCTTTTATCACCAGCAGGATGGATTACTGGCCTTCAAGACAGTCAGACGGTTGCAGCTCATCCAGAACGCTGCGGTCAGGATTCTGACCAGAACCAGAAAATCTGAGCACATCACACCTGTCTCAGGTCTTTGCATTGGCTCCCAGTTACATTCAGAATATATTTTAAAGTATTATTACTTGTCTATAAATCACTAAATGGCCTAGGACTTCAATACATTACAGATATGCTCACTGAATACAAACTCAACTGATCCCTCAGATCATTAGGATCAAGTAAATTAGAAATTCCAAGACTTCATTCAAAGCAGGGTGAATCCAACTTGAGCTACTCCACCCCCTGCTGCTGGAATCAGCTTCCAGAAATGATCAGATGTGCTCCAACATTAGGCACATTCAGATCAAGACTTAAAACACATTTGTTTAGCTGTGCCTTTACTGAATGAGCACTGTGCTACGTCCGACAAATTGCACTATTGTGTCTTTTCTTTTATAACCTGTTTTACCACATTTTAATGTGTTTTTTTTTTCATTTTAATTTAATAATTTTTATTTTTATTGTTTCTTTTATTTGTTTATGTAAAGCACTTTGTATTACCATTGTGTATGAAATGTGCTATATAAATAAACTTGCCTTGCCTTGCCTTAACACACGTGTACAACTGCATGCACATCTGCATCTGAATGAGACAGTGGCAGCACTGGGTGAATCTGGCTGCAGTCTGTAATGTTTCTAGCAGACATTTTTAAGTTGTCAGCGAGGCCAGCCGCAGATGGTTTGGGCTTACGGGCAGACATTAAAAGAACATTTTTTTTTTTCTAGGGAATGCTCAGTTTTCCATCTGCTGGCTGCTCTGGTACAGGCGCAGACGTGTAATGGGCTCTAAACGCTGGCACATCATGCATGCTCACCGACTCGATCCTAAAACAGCAGCCATATCACACTCGCTCAGCTTTAGTGCGTTTTCCGAGAAGCGGTTAACCCCAGTGTCTTGGCCCTGAAGCCTCTCTTCCTTTGAGCAGCTTGGATGGATGCGGACCCTCAAGGCCTCACGTGCACTTTTCTGTGCTCTGATAATTAACAAAAGTGCTTTATTGCTCTAACCTTTCTAAAATGTCCATGTTATTTGCTCACGCAGGCACTCTGATTACCAGGTCATAAAGAGCAGCATGTGTTTCATATAGAAGATGGAACACAAAAAATACATCTACCGCCTACAAATCTGATTGTAAAATAGTGCTAGGTCAGTGTTAGGTTATGGTTTAGCGAATCAAAAATATTGACCCAAAATTCACCCTAAACAGAACTAAAGGTTGATTCAAAGCAAGGACGATAACTATAACAAAACAAAAGGAATAAATAAATTCCCTGAGCTTCCCTTTAGGTGATACTCTCTCTCCTCTCCGTGTGCACCAGACACTTTATTAGCACTCCATGTTTCTGGAAAAACATTGAGCGTGAGGTGAGTGGGCTAAATTTAACTTATTTTAAGAAAACATTTAAAGTAACTTAGGCTCTATCCACACGAACAAGGGTATTTTTTTGTGGATTGGCCGTCTGTTCACACGCAAACACAGCATCAGGTCACTGAAACCAAAATCTTTTGATAACTACCGTCAGGGTGAAGGGTGCTTTCAGTGTTTTCGTATTTTCATGTGGACATTTTTTTTTGTAACTAAGGAGGACAAAACTCAGTTGCTTAAGCGTGATCATGGCCTTAGACTTGTCATAGCATTGAAATACTGCTACTCTGATGATTTAAAGTGCTTCTTTTGTCCTCATTTCTAAGTCGCTTTGAATAAAAGTGCCAGCTTAATAAATAAATGTAAACAAAAAAACATTCTGAATTTAAAAGAAGCATACTGCTTCACTTTTACACTTTTCTAACACTTTTTCCAGTTGATGAAAGATAAAAACATTGACAGCTAATTCATTTAAAGAAACTACAGAACTGCAGTGAATGCTTTGAATAAACACAAGTTATGCTTTTTTGTGGATGTTACACTCTTAAATAAAAGGATTGCTTATTGGCATTGATAGTTTCATGAAGAAACTTTATCATCTGAAGAACTTTTACATTGCACAAAAGGTTATTTCCATAATTAACATGTTTGTCACACTACAAAACAAATGTTTGTTTTGAACAAAGAACAGATGACTAAAAGGTCCTTTAAGGAATCCAAAATGGTACTATGGCATTAGGAAACACTGTTAACAATTTCCTGTAGAATCTACAGTAACTTACTGGCAGCAGTTCGCTAGTAACTTACTGTAAATCAATTACAACAAATAATGTAACTACATTTACAGCACCATTTATCTTGCTGTATATGTATTTACAGTATTGTATATCTTTACTGTAGAATATATAGTATTTTTCACAACGCAACTTTAAAATACAGTAACATACTGCATAACTGTCTCACAGTAAAATACAGCTCATATTACAATTAAATACTGTGTAATTTACAAAGATCGTTCTTTGGAATATGTATATTTAAGAGTGTATTATAAGTCTGATCAGGCTTTCCATTGCTAGAATTTAACATCTAGACATATTTACATTTCCTCCGATTCCTCAAAGTCGTTCTCACACGCGAGACTTAAAGAACAAAGTCAGACTGACCCTGAGAAGGCTGTACAGCAGGCCTCAAGTCAGTGCCGATTTCTGTTTATGGGCCCAAAGAGCGTCTGGCAGTCAGAATTGAAAACTGATGTCACAGTGAAAGGCTTCTTTGTCTGAAAGCTGCCGATGTAGGAACCGGGACACGGAGTTTGGTCTGAGAGCATATATGTGTGACGCAACAGCTGAAATTGAATGTCTAGCCACAGCAGATGTCAGAGTAAAGCGAAGGCAGTCAGGCCGGCCGGCCATAAATCCAGCAAATTACAGTCTCCAAGTAGATCACAGCGAGTCAGCGGTACAGCCTCTGCTTCAACAACCATGTCAGCAGCCATGCAGATGCCTTTCCAGTTGTTAATTGGCCTTTAGCTTTTAATGAATGGCTACAACTACAAATGATTATGCCAACTGTAGCTTATGAATGCATATGTATTGTTTCTGTGCCATTAGTTATGTAACACAGCTGAACAGTAGGTCAAATGTAAACTATTATGCTCAATTAATCATGATCAGCACGAGTTTGTCTAGATTTGATTGGAGTAACAGACTTTTACTCATTGCACAACTTTATCGTATTGCTTGTACTAAATGTGTATCAACAGTCAGATGATTAGGTCAAACTCTGTCCTCATATGCCTTTAAAAGAGTCAAAATCCACATGTTCTTATATTGCTTAAAAACCCACACACACACGCGCACGCACGCATGCACCCACAAAATGTGTCATCAAATACACATCAATGCACATGAATTAGATAAATGAAAAGGTTCTTGGAGTACCCTCAAAACTAGTTAGATGTTCAGTCTTAATGAGAAAAATATGAAGGGAGAAGAACATGGTGGCTCACTGAAATGATCTTCACCGATTTTGCAATTATAAACTGCTAAACGACTCCTGTTAACCAGCCAGATGAATCCCAGAACGCCTTTCAGATTCATCGCTACTATACAAGACCATCCAAAACGCTTCATTTGTCTATCTTTAGCAGATCTCTGAGGCATTTTACACATTTTCACATAGCGGTTTTTCCACAATGATCTTAAAAACATTGAAACTAACTGACTGTTGGATAACAATATGTGTATACATATATAAAGGAATGGAAAAAATATAAGTTAAGCTTATACTCTTAGTTTCTCTGGATTTACTGATTTTATTAGGTATGGGTTTGAGTAAATTGTTAATATTTAGTTGCTTTATTAAATGTCTTATGATATTTCTTTCAAATTTCAAATAAAAACAAGACTTTTTGGCATGAAATGACATTTGATCTAATTGCAAATGTTTTTAATTCATGTGATTGAAAATCAGGGTTTTCCCTAACAAATATGTGTGCCTGGTTCACAAAAAAACATGTATGTTTGTGGGAATAGCCGAAAATACACTGTATGAGTAAATTAAAGGATCTGTTTTTCTTTTAAGCTAAGTAAAGTGAAGACTTTTTGTAAATTTCCCATCATAATTATATCAAAACTTTTATATATGATTTTAAGATTTTATGTAGATTTTATCAGTACTGATTTTTTTAACTCACATATTCAAGATTTTTAAACAGATAATCCAAGAATTGTCCTATTAATTTCCCCAAATTGCCTCTTAAGAGGTTCATTTTTTTTAAATGTTGCCATTATTTTGTCTATTTATTTATTGCCACATCAGCAACTTATGGCTATTTCATGACAAAATATATTACATGATAAAAACAACTCAAATAAAAAGTTACAGATATATCAATAAAAATAAGTAAATAAAATTCACAAAAAATATATTCAAAGTTAAATATGATTTTTCAGTTCAATTTTTGATAAATAACTTAAGATTCTTCCTGTTGGTACCATTTTAAAAATGTCCATGAAAGTACTCTCCTTATAAAAATGTTGTCTAATGGTATTCAAACGTCCACATTCCAACAAAATGTTTCATGATAAGAGCAGCTTGGCAGTAATTACATTTAGGTGGTGCTTCGCCATTCAGCATATACAATTGGACATCTAGTATAGACAGTTTGTTCATGCCTGGTCTCAAAATTATAATTTTCAAAGTGTCTTTCATTTATTTTCGGGTTACGTTCATGTAATTTATTAGTTATGCAGTTGGCCCCTTCCCTTTGCCATGTTTAGTTTAGTTTATATACACATTAATTGCAGGTTTCAGATCGTCAGGAGAAATTAAACATTCTGTCACAGATCTATTATTTTGTCTACAATGAATATAAATGCGTATGTTTAAATTATGATTCAAATGTACTATAATTTAAACACTATACCTTGCAAATTCAGAGAAACTGAAAAGCAGTCTGTTTATGTTATACTAATATTTTATAATAAATGCAAATGTTTTACTCAAATCCATACCCAATTAATCAAGGAAGAAACTGAGAAATTTTCACCGGCCTCCCAATATCTTTCCATGGCTGTATCTCTGCATAATTATGCCGGAATGTATGGAGAGAGCTTCAAATCAACCACATGCAACGGTGTGAATTTTTCATTCAGAAAACTGTTAGGCAGGTTACAACAACATTTGAGGGCAAATTGCAGGCTTAATGCCTGTAATTCAGAAAGCCCTTTTGTTGCAAATATAACATCACAGACCGTCTGGCAGTCAACAATAAGAACTTCAACTTGCATGTCAGATACCAATCTAATTACCCGCTTTGAATTAAATTATTTCTACCAAAACAACATCTGCTCGACTCATATGAAGTATCAGGTGAAACGTCGCCTCAACAGTAGACTTTAATATAGCTATGACTGACTGACACCAGGTATGTTAATAACACAAAGACATGTTTAGAAATGCTTAGACATGTTCAATTAACACATCGTTATTTGGGTCTGAAGTCTGGAAACAGGGGGGGTTACATAAGAAGACGACCAATAGAGATGGAGTCAAGAGGAAAACAATGTGGCATTCACATCAGAGGTGAAATTCAAGATCAGAGCGTCCAAAAAGAGCATCATTACTATTAAGAAACAGAGTGAATGCTGATGAATGGAGAGGGAGATTCATTGGCTTCGCTTATACAGACTTACATAGAAAATGTTGTACTTTACTGATGGTGGCAGATTGTGAACGCATTAGGAGGCATGCATGTTAAAAGATTGTTTCCTGGAGATTAGGCCTAGTCTAGACTGCCACTGTTTTCTCAGTGTACTGGCACGAGATGTGTTTTTAAGACCCCATGTCAAGCTAAGGGGTTTAATTGTCAGAAGCAGATCGAGATCCCCGTGTTCTGGAAACTTTGAACGGAAAATACAATTCATACATTCAGAAAAAAGGGGGGAGACGAGCCCCTTTAGTGTCTTTTTTTACAGCAAAATAGTCATGTAGCAGAACGTTTTGAAGATGTTTTCAGATTTAAAATAGTTACAATTACATATTCACTGAAAAAAACAACATATTTTTGCAAAATTGTTGCAAACTATTTATATGGGGTGAATTTAAACAAACAAATTAAATTTCGTAATGTTTAACTTAATTTGTTTGTTTGAATTCAGCCCATATCATTTTTTTTTTGCAACCACATACCTCAAAAAATTGAGTAAATCCAATAAATCATTTTGTTCAGTGTTCACGTATGGGTGATTGATTTTTCTTTTATGCCAAAACCATTAGAACATTAGATAAAGAACAAGTTCAATGAAGATATTTTGTACTTTTTCTATTGCAAACGTACACTGTAAAAAACAGTTCCACGCAATTCAATCATGTTGCCCCAACACAAATCGATTAAGTTAACAAATTTAAGTGGACTGAACATAAAACAATTAAGTTGTCCCAAAAACAAAATCTCAAGAATTGTGTTGTTTTGGCTCATTTTAAATAAGCAGCTTGATCATTAAAAATTTTTTTTGAGTGCATCAGAAACCTTTTGATCAGTATTGTGCGTTGTTAAGAGCTTAATTTACACAACCTTAAAGGTGAATTCCTCAGTATTTAGATTTGTTTGAACTCTCAGAATCCAGAATTCAACTAGTTACATCTCAAACAAATACTGCCCTAACAAACATCAATGGAAAACTTCATCTTTCAGTTCATGTTTACATCTCAATAGTGACTTGTTTTGTGGTCCACGTCACAAATATGCAACTGTTAGTGAAAAATTACAATTTATTACATCTAGCTACTTTTAGATAGCACCCTATATATAGCTAACTTGACTCTAAACAGTTTAAGTGTAAAGTTAACAGACAGCTTGTCACACTTTGTCTTCATACTATTATCTAACCAAATGTGAAGCAGTTAAGCAGAACAAACCTAAATGTTGGGCCTGCAGGTTAACTATCATCTGGACCTAATGGTCAGAGGTCAATGCAGAAAGTGTCGTGTTTGCACCTTAAAACCTGCAGCTGAAAAAGCTGCACACCTGATCGCTTCATTCACAACTCAGCCTCTGACCTCTGCTTACTGTTTCTAAAAGCATAAAGACTCACACCTGCCCCTGTTTCAAGGCCATTCGGCCACACACACACACTCAAAACATCTCTGTCATCACTATCATTGTGTGAGCGAGTGAGTAAAGCTTTTAAGGTGAAACCAGAAAAGCACTCTCGGACTGATACAAGCACAGGAAACAGGAAAATGGGATTCAGAAAAACTGAGATTTAGACAATTTAGTCATGCTAACAAGGCAGCGGTCATAAAATTGCATTTGTAAGTCCACTCACACTCTCTCATTTAATACAATATCTGCTTACTCTTGGTCTGGTTTGCTGACAGGCTCAGTTGACGCAGGCAAAACGCCCGCTGTGGAAATAGGAGAATCCTTTTTTTTAGATTTTCACACTTCAGATCCAGAGAATATGATTCCTCTCACTAATATGACATTTATTTTCACAGAGGCAGCATATGTACATTTTCTCCCAAACCACAATGCGAGCGCCCCAGACATTACGCAAGTGTGTGCCTTGAAACCACAAGAAGCAGTGCTGTAAATCAGCCAACGTGTCAGTCAGGCTGCTAGTGTGAAACACGTTCAGTTAGCATGGAGTGATGGCGCGCTAAACCGAGGCTTTATTTGAGTTTATTATTTTGGGAAAAGTTTGAGTTGTGAGGGAACTTTTTTTATTTGTTTAGCATCCTGTTTATATTTGCTAACAGAGTACAGGTTTACTAGCATAACCATGCTATTTGACTAGCTTGGTCATTCTGATGACTAGCTGTTAAAAAAACGTTTCTTCCACATGTTAAGCTGCTTTGACACGATCTACATTGTAAAAAGCGCTATATAAATAAACTTGAATTAAATTGAATGAACACATGCAAATTAGCATCTGATGTCAAGTATGAATTATCATTACTGCTGCAAAGAGTATTTACAACCCATGACAAGGCTGTTTAAGTGAAGTCTTACATTTTTTTTTTTGTATCTTTAATCTTGAATAACTATGGGGAAAAAATTACATGCTTAATCCTTTACTTTACAATCACTATGGTTTTATTGGGATCTTCTAAGGAGAGGCTACAACTGTTTAGCGTTATCTCTTTGAAGATCATATTCCAGAGGGGAATACGTGTTCAAAGCTGAAAGAAAAGCAGCGGTTTGATCGCACCATATGGCCGCCTTTACGGGAAGGTTTTAAGCATGAATGCTAATGCTAATGCTAAAAGGCTAACACATGGGGAAAGCCGGTTTATAAGGGTCATGTCCCCACAGTATGTTCTGGGTGACCTCTGGGGTTTTGTGTGACTTCAGAAATTGAAAGAATGTGAGGTGGTGTCCCATAGCGTGACGGGATGGATAGTGATGGACCCAGCAGCTGCGTCAAGCAACTGTCCCTATTTTACCTATATACACACTTTACTAATGCATGCCAGGAATTCATGGACAAAATAGAGATATGACCATCTACATGCTGATATCTAAAGTAGTTAACATTTGAAGTGGATCAAAACTGTCCTAAACTATTGAAGACCACCCATTCTTGTCCTAGGACAATTTTGAAAAACATGTTGATTCACTTCGAATGCGTAATACAGTGTTTTATTTGTTTTCACACCATTCATTCATTTTTTTCGGCTTAGTCCTTTTATTCATCAGGGGTCGCCACAGCGGAATGAACCGCTAACTTATCCAGCATATGTTCTACACAGCAGATGATCTTCCAGCTGCAACCCAGTACTGGGAAACATCCATACACACTCATTAACACATATACACTACGGCCAGTTCAGTTTATTCAATTCACCTATATGGCATGTCTTTGGACTTTGGGGGAAACCGGAGCACCCGGAGGAAAGGTATACAGAAATGCCAACTGACCCAGCCGGGACTCGACCTTCTTGCTGTGAGGCGAAAGGGCTAACCACTGAGCCACCGTGTCGCCACTGTTTTCACACCAATTTAACAATAGGGATTTCTGTACGTGAAGATTTTTTTTTAGTTACACAAAGTAAAAACTGGGTTTTTGTAAACTTATCCTGAAGTGCAAGTCTATTTTATTGATAATTCATGCCAACTGACCAGGAGGTGACGATTTGGTTCTAAGGATAGTTCACCCAAAAACGAAAATTCATTCTCTCATCAATTCTGCCATCATTTACTCACTCTTTAATTGTTAAAAACCTATTTGAGTTTCTTTCTTCTGTTGAACACATTAAAGAAGATATTTTGAAAAATTCTAGTTGCTGGGACCCATTGACTAGTATTTTTATCCTACAATGGACATCTATGGGTCCCAACATTTTTCAAAATATCTTCTTTTGAAGAAACAGAAGAAAGAATCTCATAAATGTTTAAAACCACATGAGGGAGAATTAATAATGAGGGGATTTTCATTTTGGGGTGAACTATCCCTTAAACAAATGGGCTGGAAACTGTGTTATTTAAATTTGTATTCCAACTTTTCATAAAAAATAAAAAAAAAACAAATAAATAAAGTTAAATGGAAACATGCCAATAAAACTGATGCTTCAGTGGAATTAAAGCTCAAACAGAAGGCCAGGATTTCGGTCAAAGCGATGAAGGATTTGCAGTATCGTGAGGTGTCAGGTCCTCTCTAGGTCAGTTTTGAGACAAAACAGATCCACAAATGCCCTAAAGGAGCACTGAATATTGCACTAAAAGCCATAATAAAACCCAAAATGCAAACAAAGCAGAGACGAATGACTTATGACTCCATTAATGTCCACAAAGCACTTGAAATATAAGGCACACGGAGCAAACACGTGCCTTTACGGATTCTAACAAACCTGGACGGCACAGAAAACTCTCACAAAGCCTCCAAAGGACACAAATGCTTTATTTGCCTGCCTGCATTGATTCACCGTTAGTGGACGTTTTAATTTATCTAACCCACAGAAAGAAGGTGAGCTACGAAGACAAGAATGCATGCAATGAATTCTGGAATTACAATCTCACAAAACATCAGGTGCAGATCTGGCACAAAAGAGAAAAATACACACGACCCTATTAGCTCATATAAAAAGCTTGCTGAAAGAGCGACGGCCTTTCTCAGATAGACTTATTTCTAGCAAGCTTGGCATCAAGCAGCATTTTATAGAGCCTCTTATCTCGGTGCTAATCCAATCTTTAAACAACTCTGTACCACGCACACGGCACGACTTTGATTCATGTCGGATTAGTTTATGTTAAATCAACTTGTTGGTGTGCATGTTTTAGTGGGCACGTCCAAATATAACACAAACATTCCGAGATTGACAGAAAGAGAGATAGAGCAGTCTGCCCTTTTATTTTTAAATCATAAACGGTTTCTTTGGAATCACAGGAGAGTCTATTTATTTTCAAGCATATAAAATATCATCTCCATAACAGCATCAAACTTTATAGGGTGGCGTCTGGGGGTCTGCTAGTGTTTACCTTGAGCTGGAGTGGTACTGTGTTGATGCCAAACTTCATCAGATGAAGTGCACTGAAACAAAGTCTCCAGAGTCTCGTTCCCCATTAGACACACAACACCTGATTCAAATGAATACAGGCCTGCTAATCAGTAGCTCCACTGAGCATGGCAAACCTATATAGTAGGTCAAACACAGTATGTGACAAAAGAAGTATGTCTAAGGCAAGGAAATGGTATCACTTTATTTTGATGGTCCCTTTTGCACATTTAGTTAAATACAAGCTACATTACAACTACATGATAACCTATTGTCATTAGAATAGTATAGACTGTCTGTTTAATTTATTACAAAGAAATCATTTCTAACTTAAAGTTTTTGTCTCGTTTCTAATGCAAATATCTGAAAATGTTTAAATCAAGTAGCATTTTCTATAGTGTTTAGTTCTCAGAAATATTAGGTCAAAATAAAGTGAGTTTTCCATTTAAATAAGCAAATCTGCCATCAAAGTAAAGTGATACTGAACAATGGGCATTACATTCATACTACACACATTCAATGTATATAGAATGCACTTTTTAGGGGTCGTAAAGTAACTTATTCAAACATATTCATTTACTTTACAGAGTTTGTGATTTCAGATGCAGGCCTGCTGTATGTTTACTATAGCTCAGTAAATAATGGCCAGTTAAAATAGTATGTGAAGTGAAATGGATGAATTCAGAATAATACAACACAGATTAAAATAGTACAGGAACATATTAACATATAATAGTACTCTAGTACTCTTGCTCCATGTCTTCATTGTCGTATCCATATATGATTCCTCATAAATTATTTAGAAATCATTTTAATATGCTGATTTGGTGTCTAATATTATTATTAGTTATGCTGTTTGGTGCTTTTGTGGAAGACATGATATTAAGAGACTTTGTGCAGTCTATGTTAATATATTATTGTTTAATGATTACTATAAATCCAGAGAATTTTAAAGTGGTCTCCTGATATATATCACAGAGCAAAACCTTTGTATAATTCTCACTCAGTGTTAAAAATAAATAAATAAATACTCACCAAAGCAGTGCGTCTAGCTGTAATAATAATAATATTAATAATAATACAATTACATTATTGGTTAAAATTGTCTTTAATTTTTTCAGTTGTATTAAATAATAAATAATAATAATTTTTAAAAAGTGTTTTAAAATCGCACTTGATTTTCATTCATTCATTCATTTTCTTTTCGGCTTAGTCCCTTTTATAATCCAGGGTCGCCACAGCGGAATGAACCGCCAACTTATCCAGCATATGTGTTATGCAGCGGATGTCCTTCCAGCCGCAGCCCATCACTGGGAAACATCCATACACACTCATTACCACACATACACAAGCATACACATACACTATCTTACCCAATTCACCTATACCGCACGTCTTTGGACTTGTGGGGGAAACCGGAGCACCCGGAGAAAACCCGCGCTAACATGGAGAGAACATGCAAACTCCACACAGAAATGCCAAGCCCAGCCGGGACTCAAACCAGAGACATTCTTGCTTTGAGGCAACAGTGCTAACCACTGAGCCACCGTGTCACCCCTTTATTGCATTTTACAGACTTTTATTAAATGTATACTGTTCACGATACACATAAAAAAAAAACACTAACCTATATGCCACCATTGATAATCTTAAGAAAATACACCTTCACAATCTCCTTCATGCACTTTGTTCCCCTAAAATGACTTTGTCAAGTAGAGGTGATTTACAACAAACCACATTCTGTTCGCAAACATCTCAAACATCATGTTCTCGTATACAAACCAATAAACGTATTTGTGTCACCTACTTTGTAACAGGCAACAAAACGATGTTGTATAACACACAGTAAGTGCTCATTACAGCATTTGCACAGACCTCCCAAACATTATTTTTATAAAAAGAGACGGGGGGAACTTGAAAAGCCAGATCTGGACTGATACCCTGAGGCAAAAACGCTATCTCAGAACTACTGACACGCCTTGTCATTAGCGCCCATGCTAACGGCTAATTATCGGTTTCAAGGAGTGAGAAGAAGCTACCTGGAGCACATAGTGTTCTTATTTTGTTTTTCAGGCTTGTGATCTACAATAAAAGTCCACAGTAGCGGAGCCTGTGGCGAATATGACCTCAAAACTGATTATACAACCAAATAGCTTGGCTCCACAGTGGCACCAGAGCGCTAATGTACTCTGCTATCATTCCTTAGCATCACACAACAATTTGCCTTCGAGCACCTCAAATGACTGAATATGTTTTTTGTGTGCGAGTCTGAAATGAATGCTCGTTTATTTATTAATGTGTACTTATACTCCTTGTGTGCACCAAGAATGAAAAGTAAAACATGTCAGTAGAGTCGGCTTTTCATAACTCAAAAAAGAAATTCCCCAAAATATGCTGACAAATAAAGAAAAATAAAATAAAATAAAATGTATGTCCGCTATGCAGTTCACATTGAAATGAATGGGAATGGTTGTGTAAATAAAATAAAACAAAATAAAAAGTGAATAAAGACAATCTATTTATGTCAGCCATGCAATTGACATTGAAATGGATGGGAATGATTATGTAAATAAAATAAAAATTAAATTAATTAATTAATTAAAGAACGTGCATTTAAGTTAGCCATTCAGTCGACATTGAAATGGATGGGAATTTTTATGTAAATAAAATAAAATATTTTTATGGCTTTTTAAATTAAAATACTGTTCGTTTTTAGCTAATTAGTGGCATAAAATCCAGCCATCAGTCATGCGACATTCTTTGAAAATAACAAAAATTATTATATTATTCCAAATAAAACATTTGAGGTCACTATGTGGTCCATTGCTTGAGAACCTAGTACAGGCCCATATGGTATTTAAAAAACGGTGTCTAAAATACATGCTAAACAAAAAAAAATTAATCTTTGGGAGTCAATAAAATCTATTTTTGTTACTTGATATACCAAAATATATTCCAATAAGTATTTCATGGTCAAATAAATACATTTTCAAACTTACGACTGAATGTGGATGGAGGTTATAAGTCTCAAATATTTGGGGGAAAAAAAGGATCTGGAAGAATGTTACTCTAAAATAGTTTATTAACAAATATAACGTAATATTTACATCTAAAAATAAAATAGTTTAGTAAACGTGTATGAATTGAGTACAACTGTAAAAAGTGTGTACAGCTAAAATATATATACCTGTAATTTTTATTTGTTATAGTGGCAGTCAAGAAGATTTTTTTTATGTTTCTTGCTAAATATTTTAGACATTAATAAATAAATTGTAATTAATAATAATAATAAATACATTAATAATACATTTTCTTCAAATGTTAAATGTTTTATTGGAATACATTTTAAATATATTTTTAAAAGTATGCATTTCACAAAAATAAAGAAAAAAGGTAGTACAAAATAGAATTATATAAATAAATGTTTTTTTAATATCTTTTAAATTAGCCTTTTTTGTGTTTGTATAACATATATTCAATTTGAATGCATGCTTCCTTGTCAGTGTGTGTTAATTCACCTTGCGTGTGCCGAGAACAAAATGTTAAACACGTCAGTGATGTGGCATGTCTGTGTAGACGAGACTAGCGCTGCCTTTTCATGCCTCACAAACAGAAAGAAATCCCCCAAAATATGCTGACTACAAAGAGAGCTTCTAATTGAGGGTTGATCCAAAAATGATAGAGTGAGATTTAGGCCAGAGAGTAAACTAGAACTCAGAAACCAATGTGGCATAGCACACAAAGCATGAGTACAACACTTCTACACTATGGTCAGTAAATTGAACTTGGATGAAAATTTAGGTCAGGTGAGCAGTGGTCTTGAATCATGTTAAGCAGTTTAACTCAGATGAATAGAGAAATCATGTGCGTGTTTATGTGAAGCCTTTGTTCTCAGCGAGAGTCTCATGTGGAAACACTAAATCACATTTATGTTATGAAGACACTTCAAAAGACATTTCATAAACAGCTAAATGTCTGATGTGATAACGGCTCTGTATCATAAATAAAGGATTGGATTTATTATAATGGGCTTTTCAGTGGATTCAGAATGATTTCGAGGAATTATTTTTTGGTTTTAAGAGTTGATATTCTGATAACTTTAAAGGTGTTAAATGTAAATGCGTGGCATTTAAAAAATAAAATAAAATAATTTAATAAAATAAAAAATAAAAAATTAAATGTGAATAAAGAGAATGCATTTATGTCAGTCATAAAATAAAATAAAATAATAATAATGAATAAAGAGAGTCCATTTAATTCAGCCATTCAATTGACACTGAAATGAATGGGAATGCTTACTTAAATAAAATTAAATTAAATAAAATTAAATAAAATTAAATTAAACTAAATTAAATCTATTTATGTCAGCCATGTAATTGACATTAAAATGAATGGGAATGCTTGAGCAAAAAAATTAAAAATAAATAAATAAATGAATGAATGGGAATGATCGTGTAAAAATAAATGAATAAATGAATATATAAATAAAGGGAGTCAATTTAAGTCTTGCATGCAATTAACATTGAAATGAATGGGAATAGTTGTGTAAATAAAGTTAAATAAAATAAAATTTAATTAAAAATTATTCAAATAAAATAAAATAAAATAAAATGTGAATCAATTTATGTCAGCCATGTAATTGACATTGAAATGAATGTGAATTATTGTATTAGAATAAGTAAATAAATAAATAAATAAAGGGAGTCCAATTAAGTGTGACATGCAATTGACATTGAAATGAATTGAAATGCTTACATAAATCAAATCAAATAAAATAATATCTGGAAAAACAGTTTAAACAATAAAAATAATATATTGACAGGAGTGGCTAAAATGGAAAGTTGAGGTCACTGTGGCGTGTTGCTTAAAACCCAATCGAGGGAGTCCCTTAAAAATAAATAAATCACACTCACAGATGGTATGATCATTAAAGGGGGACAAAAGGAAACAAAGATGGATGACGTGTGTGTGTGTGTGTGTGTGTGTGTGTGTTACTCTCAGCTGGACAGCAACACATTTTTCAGACTAGACATTTGAAATGACTTTCTGACTGAGTCTTATGTACTGTCTGAGCCCTCGACTGTTTTTGTAGACGGTACACAAAAACCGATGAGTGGTTAAAAGTTTGATTTCTAGATATGAGAACGGCAAACTCCAGAGTGAAGCACTTAAGCTGAAGTGTTGCTCCGGGGGGCTTCGTCTGCAATTACTGACTTCTAAAGACACTTTTGACCAAATGACAAGCAACCAAGATGAAAAGATTCAGCCTTTTTTCTGTCCTGTAGCTTTTTCTTAGACTACAAATTAGCCTGTCATGCAATTTACCTCAGTTTGAAGAACAAATATAGGCTCAAAAAAAAAGAGAAAAAAAGTTGACCAACTATTTTTTATGCAAAACTAGATGCTGTAAATGTATTATAGACACAATGTGGTCTATAAAAAAAACACTTTTTTGCATGTAGATTGATTAGTGGCTTTAGAACTCAATATAATATTCATTAATACATTCAAATAACATAAAATTTATAAAAAATCAGCCAAGCGACTGTCTTTGAAATTCAAGTTAATAATAAATTAATATAATAATATAAAATTTAATTAAATCTCCATTAAGAAGAAATATAATTGTTGTTTTTGCTTTGATAAATAAAATAAAATATAAATTAAATAAAATCTCCCCATGTGATAGAAATATAATTGTTGTTTTTGCTTTTGATAAGTAAAATAAAATAAAATCTTTCCATGGACAGAAATATAATTGTTGTTTTTGACAAATAAAATAAAATAAAATATCTCCATGTGGAAGAAATATAATTGTTGCTTTTGACAGATAAAATAAAATAAAACAAAATAAAATAAAATCTCTCCATGGAGAAAAAATATAATTGTTGTTTTTGCTTTTGATAAAATAAAATAAAATTAATTAATAAAATTAAATAAAAAGTGTGTAGTTAGTTAGTGCCATGCAAGAAGTCAGGCGAAGTCCTGGTAATTTGGTAATTTAAGTGGTTAAATTACCAAAAATTATTAAAATAAAATGTTTATTAATAATAATAATGAAAAATAATAATTTTTAAATAGTGCCTTTAAAACCTGAAAACTAAAAAATGTATATATTTAAGAAAATAATAATTAAATTATTACACTAGGAATATACTGTTCATTTGTTAGAGATTTAGTGGCTCAAAGTCCATAAACCAGCCAAGTGACCGCCTTTGATGTTAACTAAATGTTTTAAAGAAAACTAAATAAAAGTAGATTAGCTAGTGGATTTTTTTTCCTGCAACTAGATGTTTTAAATGTTTCATGGCCACAAATATGGTGCATTAAAATTAGATGTTCATCTGCAGTGATTCTGCATTGAGTGTGTGGTTTTTCTCTCTCACACACACACACACACACACATCTGTTTCTCATCCCATCTGAATTCCTGACTGGATCTGAGGTGATTTGTGCCTGCAAGATCATCTCAGAACCACAATCTGCTTCCTCTTTTTTTACTCCAACTTCAACTTTCCCTACAAGTACTTTTTTTACAACCTCCTAAAGCCGTTCAGCCACTGCAAACCTTTGTTCTCGCACAAAAACTGTTTGGTTGTGTAATGAGGTGTGCTAGTTTTCTTGTCTGACCAGGTTCAGTGTCAACATGCAGTAACACAATGGCAACTGACAGCACAAATAATAATAATAATTCAGAGAGTTTTGCACTGCTGGCTGAAGCTTGTTTTGATAACTAACAGTCGTCTTTCTATTGGAGAGTCAGTAGATGTTGAACAGAATGCGATCTGGTGCTTTAATTCACAAAGATTAAGGCTTTTGTTGGTCATGAAGCAGAAGTCTACAAACAAAGGAAAACTGACATGTGAGTGATTATAAAAGCTTCAGAGCCCCCTTGTGGAAATGAATAAAGTTATGGTCAAAATCACAGGAATAATCATGCTTAATCTATATACTTATTCTGTTTCATTGAGGGGGAATGAAAATTGTTGTTCTTTTTTAATAGAAAGCTTGTGTAGCATGTGTAAATATATTTATCTTTGATTTAAAAAATAATAATGAATAATACGTGGCTTTAGGTTGGAATATATTGCAATTTTTATTTAAAAAAGTGATCAGGGGCATAAATGTTTATAAGATCCATAAAACCAGCCATACGTCTAATAAAATAAAAAAAATTAAACAAAAAATAAATAAATAAAATAATAATAATAATAAATAAAAATAACAATAATAATAAAATAAAAAAATAAATAAATAAAAAAGTCAAGTCAAGTAAAATAAAACAAAACAAAATAAAATAATATTAACTGCTGCACCATTAATTGTCTCTTTTTGAAAGACATATATACAAATATATATATATATATATATATATATATATATATATATATATATAAAACAAAATAATCCTGACCTATTTCTCTCACAACCTGTGAAGTAAAATTAGACGAGGGCCAAAAATAAATCAAAACTAAATTAGTATTAAAGAACAATATTATTGTCAGCTCTGCTGTTTTCACAATGATAATGGTTTCATTAAAACTTATAACTGAATATCCAGAAAGGAAGACGAAAGGAAAAACTAAATAAGTCAGTCAATCCATCCGTAAATATTTACTTCACAAAAACTCAAATAAGCAAAATCAGCCTGATATTTTCGCACAATATTAAAACCACACTGTAAGCTCATGCGAAAAGTATTCAAGCCTTGAAAAAAACAGCATATCCAAAGCAGAACATCCATGAATTCCCAAATCCGCTTTAAACAATTAAGACTTCAGAAGATAAAACAACAATCCTTTAAAGGCTGCTTGAAGATGCGAGTCGGATAAGAAGAAAAAAAGAGCAGCATTCTTTCAATAGCAGCTGTCGTGTCTCTGTAAGCTTAATATCAGAAAGAGGCTTTAATAACAACATTCCTGGCCTCCGTTTTTTTTTCCTTCTCTACAGGTCACATCCAGAGGAACTCATTTCTTGGACTGGGACCTTGATCTATTTCTGGTCTGCCTGCTATTTATAGGACATTGTGTGCTTTATAAGTGGAGAAACAGGGTATGTGAAGGGATCAGATGGATAAAGAGAGCTCAGAGAACTTCAGGTCAGACTCACAAAACTAATCCTGACCCCCTTTATATGAATTAAGGAACGTTTGAATGAGAAATAGTTGAAACTAATTGTTTTAACTGCGGCTTCAAATAAAGCCATTTTGCGGTGATAAACTGAGACTGTACAGGACTGGAAACATTTTGTTCTCTCAGAGTGACAACGTGAAATAAGGTTTGCTTTTATAGAAAAAGCACATGAGCTTCACATGTGCGGTCATACTTCACTTGTGAGTTTAACATGTGATTGCACGTGTGGTTTTTCTGTAACTGTGAATCTACATATATTTTGCTTTACATTGTATTGTTCTGTTTAAACGTTTTTGGATTTTTAAAATGTTTTATGGTCACCTAGGCTCCATTTTCTTTTTAAATGTATTAATTCATAAAATAAACCACTTTTAGTGGATTTACTGAATTTATTATGTTTGAGGAAATTGTTAATATTGGCTTTATTCTATAAAGGTCAGATAACATTTAGTTTCATTTTCCTTCGGCTTTATTCATTAGGGGTCGCCACAGTGGAATGAACTGCCAACTTATCCAGCACGTTTTACACAGCGGATGCCTTTCCAGCTGCAACCCAGCACTAGGAAACATCCATACGCACATACACTACAGCCAATTTAGTTTATTCAATTCACCTGTACCGCATGTCTTTGGACTGTGAGGGAAACCCACGCGAACACAGGGAGAATATGCAATCTCCACACAGAAACGCCAACTGGCCCAGCCGGGACTCAAACCAGTGACCTTCTTGCTGTGAGGCGACAGTGCTAACCACTGAGCCACCGCGTCACCCCGGTCTGATAACATTTATTTCAAATACAAATATTGTAATTTAGAGCTTTTTTCCTTTTCAAAGTAACAATTGCTCAGAATAATAACAAATGTTTTCATTTCTTGTGATTGAAAATCAGGGCAATTTCACAAAATATTGCTTTCTTAACTCTTAAGTAAAAAAACAAAAACAAAAAAAAAAACAAAAAAAAAAAAAATTTAATATATATACAATGCTATAGTGGTGTCTAAAAGTGGATATAAACATCTGAAAACAGGTCACCTTTTTGCTACTTTTGATATTAAAAATAAATATCAAAAAGTTCTAAAGAACCAATTTTATTTTTAATTTGGAATAAATGACATCCGTACCTTACAAAATTATTATTTTTTTAATTAAAACTTCACTGTTTTATTTCACAATTGTATTATTATAATTTTTTTTTTTGGTCATAACTTTATATGAAAATCTAACTTTATTTAGCTCTGAACATTTTTTTTTTGTTTTTGCAGATGTGTCCATTAAATAAATAAATATTCAAAATTTCCCAGTTCTGGGTTGCGGTTTGAAGGGCATCCGCCGGAATAGCTGGTGCATCTGCTGTGGCGACCCCTGATAAATAAGGGACTAAGCTGAAAAGAAAATGAATATTCAAAATTGTAGCTAAAAATAAAAATAAAAAAAAAGATGTGAAATGCAATGTACAAAAAGTGTATTGAACATTGTTATTAATTATTTATTTTTAAATTATGTACTGTTGCTATTTGAATTTATGTAGTTTCTTTATTTTCACCTTTTTAATCATGTTTAATTCCTGATGCTTGTATACATTTTTTTTCTCTATTATTTGTTTAGTTTAGTTCTGAAGTTCAAACTAAATCCAATAAATATATTTAGTTTGGTTCAAAATTTGCATTTGTCCAATACATACAAACTGTAAGAACAGCAGTTTTGAACAGGAAACATACAGATTATTGTAAAACCATTGTTGAGAAAATTGCAGAAATTCTGCAATGCAATTATCAGTATAGAGAAACTACAAACCTACAACATGGTAAACTGTCTTCTGTCAGTGTCACTAGAGGCAGAAGAGTGGTATAACTCAAGCTGAATACCAGCGTTTCCCCGGCCTGTGCAATGACACCGCTGTGATCTGCTATAATCAATCTCTAATAACAGCGTGAGGATGTTCAGTGCTGTGTGTGTGCGCACTGGCGACAAAGCGTTTCCCTAGACTTCATTTAATGGTCAGAGGAGTTCCTGAATGTAGACAGCTGCCAGATTAAGTGTTTCCGCTTTTTCGGTGCCTCTCCGCCAGTATTTAGTGAGCATATAAAGGCTGCCATCAGTCATGGATTTATTTCGCACCATATTTTGGAGTGTTCTGTTGAGAAGTGCTATGAGGAAGCACTCCCTGCTAACTATCTATATGCTTCTGTTGCTTAAAATAAGTCAAACACTTAAATTCTGTCATCATTTACTCCATAGGAAGACATTTTGATATTTCAGTGTTTTCATCCATGCAGTGACAACGATAGTTCCCCCAAAAATGAATATTCTGCCATTATTTGGATACTATCTATATAGTAATTGTTGATTTCGTGATACACGAGTGTATATAATCGAATAATATTTGTTCATCTATGAAATGCCTTGTTGCTGAACATGTCTGTTTTTGAATATTTTGAGTCATTTTAGCGTCATATTATATACAGTTGAGCACAAAATCATTAGCCCTGCTGTGGAATTGTAATTCTTTTTCAAATAACTAAATAGTTTTAATAACTAATTCCTAATAACTAATGTCTTTTCTGGGCAGCACGGTGGCGCAGTGGGTAGCACAATCGCCTCACAGCAAGATCGCTGGTTCGAGCCCCGGCTGGGTCAGTTGGCGTTTCTGTGTGGAGTTTGCATGTTCTCCCCGTGTTGGCGTGGGTTTCCTCCGGGTGCTCCGGTTTCCCCCACAAGTCCAAAGACATGCAGTACAGGTAAGCTAAATTGTCTGTAGTGTATGAGTGTGAATGGGTGTGTGTGGATGTTTCCCAGTGATGGGTTGCAGCTGGAGGGGCATCCGCTGCGTAAAACATATGCTGGATAAGTTGGCGGTTCTTTCCGCTGTGGCGACCCCAGATTAATAAAGGGACTAAGCCGAAAAGAAAATGAATGAATGAATGATGTCTTTTCTTTTTGCCATGATGGCAGAACATAATTTTTTGCAATTTACTGCATTAGTATGCAGCTTAAAGGGGAATTTAAAGGTTAATTAGCTTAATTAGGCAAGCTACAGGACAAGAGTTGTTTGTTCTGAAGCCAGTGGAAAAATTGATTTCTTAATGTGACTAATAATAATGCAGATTTACATTTATTTTTATTTTTTATTCCAGGAAAACTCAAAGAAATAGGACTTTCTCTAGAAGAAAAAATATAATAGGAAATACAGTGAAACAGTAATATAGTATTATAATATATTAATATATTTTCGCATACATCTTTTTTTATTGAGAAACAAAGATTTAAAGGCACTATATAAAAATAAACTATTTTTATTATACAATTTATATTATTTTCATTTCAAACAACTTCACATGACTGATGGCTGGATTTTATGCCACTAACTACAGTTCTTGCTTTGTTAAACATCACTTAGGAAATATCTGAAAACGAATTCAAATGTCTAAGGAATGCTAATAATTTTGTCTTTAACTGTATTAGAGGCCTAAAACAGACCTAAAGCACTCAATTAGGATTAATAAATAAATACATTTTTGTCAATATTGCAGAAAAAAATAAGCTCATAGATGTTTAGTATTACATGAAACGGCTTACAGTTAACAGTTAATAATGACAGCAACAGGTTGTAAACGCCACCTTTGATGCTTAAGTGCTGATATAAGTAATATTTGTTTGAGAAATCTCAAGCTTTTGTGCATTTGAGGTAAAAAAGTAAAGTTTTCCACATTGTCTGCAGACCTTGAGCTTCATCGGTATAAGAGGTAACTGATAATACGGTTGGGAATATCCAGTTTTGCCACCACATCTTCAGCTTTGGTGCCCAGGACGGTCCTCAGGGTGATACGGCAGAGCTGCTGCAGAGAAAGAGGATAACCTGCAGAAAAACACAATATCATTTAAATCAGTAACACTATTATTCATTAACGGCAGAATCAGGTTTTAAACACCATAAGTAAATGATTCAATACAAGTTTATTTGTAAAGCGATTTTCACAATTATTGTTTCAAAGCAGCTTTACAAAAAGTGCACACCACATTACTGCATTTAAGGTTATTAGTTACTAATAACTTTAACTAATTAACTAAGACCTAACAGATTTTTACAGTTAAAGTTATTATATATAAACATAGTTAACCTGTATATTGTATAGGTGATGTCTACGTGTACATGTTCAATGAAGTGTATTTGTGTATTAAGTGTATGTGTTGGGCCTCATCGTTTTGTGTGGCCACACTTTTACTGTCAAGTGCCATTTCTGATAATCCCGTGTATATTTTGACATTGTATTTGGTTTCTATGGAAGGCAAACACGATAAAAGAAAGCGTTCCAGAAGATAAAACCATCTTGTGTGATTAAATTTAAGACCAGGACCTTCCGTCTTATCATTCGATACACACAACCTGAATGTTTGCCTTGTCGTTTTCATTCTCTCCACTCTCTAAATACCATTACCGGAAAAATATTTACTCGCTCCTAGGCCACGGATTCTCATTAACGGGGTTTACATTCTGAAGAGGGGCACAGGATCGGGTCTTGAGTATGTGTTTTGCGGATGAGACTTATTCCAGACCTACAGCTTGATTTTAATCTCATCATCATAAACTTCAGGTAATTGTTTACAACATCCCACACAAAACATCCTGAACTGCACCCAGGCAGCAGAGCCGGCTGTGGATCACTGCTGCGTCAGTTAAAATACAGTCAAAACACCACTAGAATCAGAACATTTAACACTAACATAACATAATTCAATAGTAGGAACATTTTAAATCTTACTGAGAGAAGAGCGAACATACTGAAGGAATGAACCACGCTGAACTTAACCTTGTTAAACCATTGACAAACCATGAGCGCCATCTGCCGGACATTTTTACTACTGTTATTTAAATTACTTTAGTCCAAAAAAAAAAGTGTAATTCATCAAATTTATGAATTATGATTGTAATAGTATAGAAACTACATATATATTATACACAACTTACAAATAGATCTCACAATATTAACACAATATGACATGCGCATACATATAAAAATTAAAAAATATCTGTGTTAGTTAGTTTATAATTACTATTAAATTAGTTTAAAAATGAAACTCCCCATTATGACTATGAACTACATAAATAAACTTAGAAAAAAAGCTTAAACTTGAACTGTAAACTACCGAAGACAATACTTCCAAATTATTATTATTCTGCATAAAATAACAAAAAGGTGGCATGCTTTAAAACGCTTCATTTATTACCACATTTAAATAACCATTTAAAAAATGTAGTTCTATCTTACAAAGTAATGAAAGTAAATCATAAAACCTTTCTTATAGCAAATGTAACCCTTTTTTCAAAACACAATTACTGTATAATTACTATACTAAACTCCTAATAAATATATAAGCTAATTTTATACACATACAGACACACACAATATTGCCTTGTATTTCTTTCCTTTTTTATTCCTTTAAAACCCGTTTTAACACATTTTAAAATAATTTTTAGTATTTCTTATACTCGTATTTTATGTTTCTTTTATTTTTGTTTGTGTACAGCACTTTGAATTAGCATTGTGTATGAAATCTGCTATTTAAATAAACTTGCCTTGTCTAATTGATTTGTAAGGCAAGGTTTAATGTTGATGTGCACTCACTCTCATAGAGCTGGAGGCAGTGCGCTGAGGGTGTGTTTGGCCTTGTGTAGTCCACTGGCTTCCTGTCATATTTGTCTCGGGCGTAAATATTGGCACCAAACTCCACCAGCATCTCAATCATGTTCACATTGTTGGTCCTGGCGGCGTGATGTAAGGGCGTCTCATGAAGCCTGGTGGCATTAACTTGCACACCTGCACAGACATATGACAAAAAGACTCTTTTGTTTGTATAATAACGATTGCATTGAATTGCACCACTTTTTATGAATACAATGCTTCACTTTAAAGATTTCAGACTTTCTCTGATGTTTGCATGACTGAAGAATGACAATTTGTCAATATTTTAAGTCATAATCTGTATTTACCTGCATTTAATAGCACCTTGACACACTCGAGTCGTCGGTTGGCACACGCCACATGTAGAGGAGTACCATGGTAAAGGTCATATGCCTCCAGACTGGCACCTTTAGCAATCACTAACCTCACACAATCTGCATTACCTGAAATACACAGAATATTCTTACACTATGTGGTGAATAGAAACAACAAATTATTTTTCTAAGTTTAGCAAAGTAAATCTTACTCTATAAATGTATAAAATTCTCCTGTATATTTTGTAATATTAACAGGTCAATTTAATACTAAAATGTTTATATATATGTAATATTATCAAAAAACATATATATATATATATATATATATGTTTTTTTATCTGATATTTGATCATTATATTTTTTAATAAAACATAAACAAACTGGGCGACATGGTGGCTAAGTAGTTAGCACTGTCGCCTCACAGCAAGAAGGTCACTGGTTCGAGTTCCGGCTGGGTCAGTTGGCATTTCTGTGTGGAGTTTGCATGTTCTCCCTGTGTTGGCGTGGGTTTCCTCCGGGTGCTCCGGTTTCCCCCACAGTCCAAAGACATGCGCTATAGGTGAATTGAATAAACTAAATTGAATGAATCACACATTGTATGTGTGTGAATGAGTGGGTTTCCCAGTACTGGGTTGCAACTGGAAGGGCATCCGCTGTGTAAAACATATGCTGGATAAGTTGGCGGTTCATTCCGCTGTGGCAAACCCTGATGAATAAAAGGACTAAGCCGAAGGAAAATGAATGAATGAATATACGTGGTAGGAATTATAAAAGGTCATTAAAACAATTATTACAGAATTTAGGAAAATGTATTTTTTAAATAAATAAAAATGTCATTCATGCATTTGAGGTAAACGCATTACCATTTATGCATTTGAGGTAATATTATCATCAAAATAATTATTACATTATGAATAAATAAAAAATACTTAACATATAGTACATAATAATGTAATAGTACATTCATTCTAATAGGTATTTATGTAAAACTCCGAAATTATAAAAGCTCAATAGAGCATAATGTAAAACTATTTTAAACATTTTTATTTATTATATTTATGTTTAGTAGATAAATTGTAAAATTAAACTGAATTTTTAATCCATAAATGTATACAAATATTGGACAGATTCTGTACTACTGCAAAAATAATAAAGAAAAAACACAATGTAAAAATGATTTCAAACAATGCAATAATTATTTATAATTATTACAAAATCTGTATTAGCCAGAATTGTCAGCAAAACCGAACAATTGTTTTGATTTTATATTATAATTTGAAAACTATATTTATTAAAAATACACTAATACAATTCACATGAAAGCACCACACCTCCCATGCAGGCCTCATGAAGAGGTGAAGTGGTCCGCGAGGTGAGGGTTGGGTTGACTTTTGCTCCATAATCCAGAAGCAGCCTCACACACTCAAAGTTTCCGATGGAGCAGGCTTCACACAGCGGAGTGCTGCCATCCACATTCCTTGCATCAACCTGCAACACAACCCAAAAGAATCCACTTTAAAGGAGCACTCCACTTTTTGGCTCATTTTACAGCTCCCCAAGAGTTAAACAGTACAGTTATACCATTGTTGAATCTATTCAGACGATCTCAGGCAGGAGCATGTTTAGCTTAGTTTAGTATAGATCATTGAATGGGATTAGACCATTAGCATCTCGTTCAAAAAAAAAAAAAAAAAAAGGTTTTAATAAATTTCCTTTTTAAAACTTGACTCTTCTGTAGTTACACTGTGTACTAAGACTGACGAAATAAAAGCAAAGTTCCTTGATTATTATGCCAAAGTGAGAATATAGTTCCTAGCCATATTGACAACAACTTTTCATTTTCCGTCGGTCTTAGTACACGATCTAACCACAGAAGAGTCAAGCTTTGAATAGGAAAATGTCATTTTTGGAGTGAGATGCTAATGGTCTAATCTGATTCAATTATTTAGGCTAAGCTAAGCTAAAAGTGCTACCATCAGACCCGGAGATCAGCTGAATGGATTCGAAAATATTAACAGTTTAGTTCTAGGGGAGTTGTAAAATTAAGTGTTCCTTTAAAGTCAATGTCAGTACCACACTTGTGTTGTCTAAATCCTTTTTGAGAATAGTACATGTGTGACTGTTTGTTACCTGAGCTCCTGCATCCAGCAGAAGTCTCACACACTGCGTCTGTCCACGAGCAGCTGCTTCATGAAGAGGAGTAATGGAATCCACAGCCACGATATTCACTGAAGCTCCAGTCGAAATCAAATCCTGCAGCACTGACACCTCACCATCATACGCAGCCTTGTGGACCTCCGTCCTCTCTGCCCAAAAACCTAAAACACACATACAAACACCATTACCACAAGAAAATTGCAGGCAGCATGGTGGCGCAGTGGGTAGCACAATCGCCTCACAGCAAGAAGGCATTTCTGTGTGGAGTTTGCATGTTCACCCTGTGTTTGCGTGGGTTTCCTCCGGGTGCTCTGGTTTCCCCAATTCCAAAGACATGCTGTACAGGTGAATTGGGTAAGCTAAATTGTCCGTAGTGTATGTGTGTGAATGAGTGTGTATGGATGTTTCCCAGTGATGGGTTGCAGCTGGAAGGGCATCCGCTGCATAAAACATATGCTGGATAAGTTGGCGGTTCATTCCGCGGTGGCGACCCCAGATTAATAAAGGGACTAAGCCGAAAAGAAAATAAATGAATGAATACTTAACTGCATTACAAATAAATAATACATTGTTATAGTACTATTTTAAGTTTAAGAGGTAAAAACTTAATTATTAAGCAAGAATATATAATCCAAGTATGGAAAGAAGTTTTAATAAAGGTTTTAATTTAACTTAAATATCCAAAATGTAATAAATAGTAATGCATGTAGTAAACATGGATAATGTATTTTGCTGCCTTTTAATAAAAGTTATATTAACCAGTTAGATTCATCAAAGATTGTCATCACCCAATATCTTTAGGATAAGAAAAATAACACATTTCAAATAAAAACGGGGTAAAACTAAATCTAATATTTTCTATAGCCTCATTAATTTTTCCTGTTAATTAGTTTTATGTTGTTTTCTCCTAATACATTCAGTGTTCGTTTTTTGTTTATTTGTGTGTATATATATATATATATATACATTTTTCCCTCAAATTCAGTTACAATTGAATAAGCTGTATTGAGGATATATGGATTTATACAATAAGTAATGGCCGTACTGTTATTAAATGTCGTTTTATTGTCATGCTCACAGTATACTTGACATCATATTAAAGAGTAATATTATGTGAAATATGATAATATGTAAACAGGACACCACGCCGCTGACGGGCATTTCGGCGACACGCTTTCCTCGTTGACTTACCGATGTCGCCAAAAAAATAAGGCCGTGCTGTTTCCACTTCCATCCCTGTTTAGGTAAACTGTCATACAGTAAAAATTAAACTTAAGACAGTCAGCTAGCTAGCTTATTAAAGCAGGAATTCTGCTTGTGTTTAGAAACGCGGCATATACATCACGTGACCTATTCTGTTACGGTACTACTCACGTCATGACGTCTGTTCTTGACGCATTTGGCCGTGAACGCTGGGAGCTGTAGTTTTAGCGAATGAAGAGCTGTCGACAAAAAGTGTTTGGACATAAATAATAAATGAATGTCAGTGCATTAGACCCAGAGTCAGATACGTGGTAAGCAAGTTATTTTTTCAATACCAATGTCAATGTTTAATGCATAACAGACATCTTGTAGAGGTTGGTAGTTAAAATGACGCAAAAATGTCTAAATATGTCTGAAAAAGTCAGTTTTACATCTGATCTCTACAAATCTAATGTGCTTTTTAGGGCCTCTTGGTTGATAACTTTGACAGGCATTAAAACATTTATTAACAAGTATAATAAGACAATGCGGCACATTCAGAAGAAGTATTATTTATACAAACAAGTACACTTACTTCTTAGGACTATATACAGCTATTTAAACTGTAGACCTATATTTTTCTGGGTATATTAGGTATTGTTTCAAATTAAATTATTAAATTAAATCAGATAAACAGCAGCTTCATTAAATGCAAAATTAAGACTCCACAAAATGTAATCCATTAAATCAGTCTATTCAGAACTGATCTATGATTTAAACATGAGGTAATCAATGATGCGCTGTGAAATGTCCAGTTTGGGGATTAGCTCCATTGCTCTGGTGCCCACCATAGTCCTCATGATGATACGGCACAGCTGCTGCAGAGACAGAGGGTTACCTAAAAAAATAAATAATAATAATAACATAAAAATGCACAGTAAATTAAACAATGAGACTTCTCATAAGATATGGCACATACAAAACTTCAGCATACTCTCATATTGTAGAAGACAAAGATTAGTAGGAGAATCTGGCTTTGTGTAGTCTCTAGGTATATGATCCAAGTTATCGCTTATGTTGACATCTCCACCGAACTCCACCAGCAGCTCCACCAGATCCTCTCTCTCCCCTCTTGCCGCATGATGCAGTGCTGTCTCATGGAACTTTGTGGCATTCACTTTTGCACCTTAAATATATATAGATATTAATGCAGAGTTAGTGTCGTTGCAATACTGGAATTTATAATGTGATATGATAGCTTAAAAATACTGATACTCAATACCACGAAAAGCATTGCTTTGCCACAGCATTCATTTAAATTACAACATTTATGCATGTCCTAATTTCTTCATTTGAAAGAGTGATACATGGACAAAGGGGAACTGTGGCAAGAGAGACTAGACTTAAAATTCATACTTCATACTGACAACACAATGCATAATGATATACAGTAAAATAAAAGTGCAGCAAAACAAATGGTTTGTTCTTACAAAAAGAAAGTGTCTCACCTGCATTGAGCAGCAACAGGGCACAGTCAAAGTGAGCTTTAGCACAGGCAGCATGTAAGGGTGTCCCAAAGTAAATGTCAAAGGCCTCCAGCAGCGCACCCTTTGCTATCATCAGCTTCACGCAGTCTGGATTACCTGCACAGAGACGCACTCTCGGTGAAAATATAAACAGCATAAAAATAGTGTTAATGCAAACCTTGTAAGTGTCACCTCGTATGCAGGCCTCGTGGAGGGGGGAAGCTGTGAGGGCGGTCAGGGAAGGGTTGACCGATGCTCCGTGATCCACCAGCAGCTTTACACTTTCTATACTGCCAGCAGCACAAGCATGGCACAGAGGAGTACTGCCATGGATGGTGCGCACATCCACCTGCACACACAAATTATACAGTCTTTTATTATTATATAAAGCTCATTTATTTTACTCTAAACATATCTGCCACAAAACAGAAGACTTAGCATTTGTAGAATACATTTATGAATTACAAATAGGCTATAGGTTTTTATATGCATAAAAACAAATGCTCATAGTCACAATGAAACGGAAACACACACTTCTGCTTAAACATGTAATATTGGAGAATTTTTAATGAACTTTTTATTATTAATGGTTTTATTGTAAATTACATATATTCTTCGTGAGAACTTGTTTCATTCAGACACAATGCTGAATGCTGAACTGCTTTCAGAAGTAAATAAACACATTTTCTCCAAAGGAAAATTGATTTTAATAATAAATGTATTAATATCATTTTAATATTTAATAATAAGCTTTCAAAAACGGACCTGTTGTAAGCTCTGGGGTTAGTCAACTGTATGTGCTTAAGCTGAACTCATCTGTTCACATTAATTCACCTTCAGTTGAATTGTTTTACATATATATATATATGTAAATATATATATATGTGGGGGGGGGGGGATGAAAAACAAAAACACTTCTGAATCCAGACATTAAATAATAATAATAATAATAATAATAATAATATTTTGAAATGCCCTGGGTGCAAGATGAGTCATCGATATGGTCTTGCCCATTTTTCCTAAATAAATTATATATCCATCCTCCAAAACTTTTCGACAGACCAGTATAGCCACAGTAACTATAGACTGAAAGTCACAAAAGTGTAGTTTTAACTTTTAAGTATGACATCAATAAACCACTTAGTTTCCCCATTTCCATGCTGTTCTGGACTGGTAACACACCTGAGCTCCAGCCTCCAGCAGTATGTTAACGCAGTTCGGATGGGCTTGGATGCAGGCATCATGAAGAGGTGTGAAGTTATCCACAGACACGATGTTAACTGATGCCCCTGCTTCTATCAGCTGCTGTAACTGCAGGGCGCGACCTAGAGACGCAGCCTCATGTACCGGCGTACGGTCTGCCCAGTGACCTAAAAATGCAGCTTATGGTCATTTACTTACATATGTAACTGTAGCCTACGGCGAACATACATTTCAGTATCTATTACACAGAAATGTTAAGCAGTAGTCAAGAACAGAAGTCTGTTATGCATCAGAAGTAATGTTATAGAATAAATACTCACCGATGTCCCCATAAGACGTTGATCTGGCAGAGGTCAGTTCCATAATTTAATACATTTAGGTGAAATTAAAAAAACATCACTCGTACAGCAAGCAAACATACTAACAAGGTAAATACGTGCTATATTTAGAAAAGAAGCTTGTGATGTTATGATTTGCGACACTTCCGACTAAATACGGCAAACACGCAAAGGATTATAGGAGACGTAGTTCCTCCACACTTTCAGCATATAACGAATTAAGCATCAAAACATTACTTATAACAGCGTTCCCACTCTTTCATGGACACCAAGGACTTTTTAAACCACTAATAATTTTAAATCGAGCACCTTTGTAAGTCACACCACAGCATGTATGCATGTATATATATATATATATATAATATATATATATATATATATATATATATATATATATATATATATAT
>CAIGQW010000596.1:12351942-12371787 GCA_903798125.1 Danio choprae
CCATGAAAGTCCTTCCTGAACTTAACATTTCACAAATTCTTAATATTTACATTAAAAATGTCACAATTATGATGTTTTGAATGTGTCATTTAAAAAATGCAGACCGTTTTAAAGTCATGTTCAAAGAACTTTAATAGTTAGTTTAATTCAATACTGGTAAGTATGTGGTTTCTGAAATCTTGATACAATGCATTCATTGTCATAGTTTGTGTATAAAATGTAAATTTAAGATTTTTTGGTTCAGTTTTTGAAAGCACCACAGTACAATTGTTGAAATAACGCCTTTAAATTCAAGCACTTTCAAGGACCTGTTTGTTATCAAGTACTTTCCAGGCCTTGAATTCATGTGTCTGAAATTCAAGTACTAATCTGTAATAGCAGTTTCTAACGCACTTAATACAAAGCTAAATATATATATTTAATCATGCTGAAAATGAAATAGGTCAATAAATGAGTTTAAAATATTGACTGTCAGTTTGTTTGCTGTAAATAAGCAGGTTTTGGAGTAAAATATAGCATAATGCATTTAGTAAATAATGAAAAAAATAAAAACACAAAGTCAGTTTTCCACAAGTTAACTTTTTTTTTTTTTTACTTCGCAGTACAGAAATCATTTGAGCCCCATCCGTTCAGCTTGTGTTTTTTAAAACATTGGTGACATTTTGCACAGGGCCCCGGTCATGTCAATACTGCCGTAGACATTTTGGTCCTTGCTAACACATCAGAGCCATTAAGGAGAAGTCAGCAGCCGATGCCTGCTCCTTGCTCTGCTCTGAGGCGAGGGAGAAGAAGAGTGATCTCCCTAACACACACACACACACACTAGACAAGCAGATTCCAGACTTACAGTTAAGCAGCTTTCCCCGCTGACGTGTGATAACCTCTGCATAGTGGCCTTAGAATCACGCATAACCCATCAGAAAAGAGATGCAAGGCAAAAGCTGGCCCTTCCAACGAGTAGCACAATTTACAGCTAATAAATGGGGGGTCAGTTATGTCAAATCACATGAGCATACTGCAATATGAATGAATGCTGTGTGGTTGGACACGAGTTACATACAAGATTATCTACACTGTGTGTGTGCTTGAGACGTGCCTTCCATCTAAACTCAATTGCAAACTCAAGATTCAGGATTTTAGTTAAAGCACCAGTTGTAATCTGTCGGAAAATAGAATAATGAATAATCCCTGGAAGTTACCTTAGAAGTAGAAAGTATAGCGCGTGTGCTGTTAAACCTTGCCGAATTTAAAACCTAGCATTCTGCAATCAGCCTCCGCTTTAAGGTCGTCGTCTTTACAGCCAACACTGACACATTGATTTATTTATTTTAAATATGTATTTCTTCATATCACGTGAACACATCTGATCATTTGGCATCTTTGGACTTGTCGCATTTCATGTCTAAGCAGGTTGAGATAAAGATCGCATGATGGTAACTGAATACAGGGCATCGATAAACAATCAGTGCAAAATGGATCTTGTTTCCCGATTATAAAAAGCAGACCGGCAAAACCTTCTCCCCTTCTCCCCCCTGAAAATGCTAAATTTGTATGACGGTTTACATGAATTTCATTACGGGCAAAACATACACTTGAATAGCCAGCTTGCCCAATTTCTCTTTTCTTTTTTTGTTTTGTTTTAAATGTTAAGATTACGATGGTCTGAATATCTGATATTCAAGAGCAGCTGGAGCTAGTTTACTGGTCAGCGCCGTCTCCAAAAATGTCGTTCTTCTTGCGTTCCATTTCGGCAAAGTCAAACTCTGTGCCCGTCATTCGCTTGTAGATGTCTTTGATATCGTCACAGGTCGTCTCGAAGTGGGTCGTGGCGTCATAAGAGCGAGAGATGAAGATCTGGAGGCAGATTAAAAAGACAACTGTAGCCACTCTTTCATCCAAATGACATTAGGTATTATTAAAGGGATAGTTCACCCAAAATTGCTGTCAAATTATTTTTAAAAAGTTATTTTGAAAATGTTGGAAGCCTGTAACCATTGACCTCCATAGTAGGAAAAACAAATACTACAGAAGTAAATGGTTACAGGTTTCTTACATTTTTCAAAATATCTTCTTTTGTGTTCAACAGAAAAAAGAAACTCAAATGTATGGAACCACGTTGAGGGCGAGTAAAACTTCATTTTTGGGTGAACTATCCCTTTAAGTTGCTATTGTTAATGTATATTGGGTTGTCATGTTTTGAGCTTCTGAGTCCACTTTCAACCACTTCTAGAGGTAGTCAGAAACACATCTTATTGCTTTCATAGTGTTAAACATCATGTGGTTGAATGCCAAACACATCTGTCAGAATTGGAAAAAGAATGTTTATGCTAGCAAACAGAATGAATGTAAACATTTACCTGGCTGTCAGATCCCACATCAGTTGGTGAATACAGGTCACTAATGCTTACAAACCTGCGAAAAGGTGAAAGGATTTTCTTAGTCTGGATGCATGCACATTAGAATATGTTTTAGATGATTTATACGGCAGCAGGCATACTTCTGCTCAACCGGTTCCAGAAGGTCCAGGGCTGGTTTGATCTCTCTCTCAGGGTCGTTGGTCTCCACGGTGGTGCTGACGATGGCAATGTATTTACCCTGGGCCGCCACGTTATGTGCGTAAGAGATCATGCACACATAGATATCTGAAAGACAACAAGCGATTTCATTGTAAAAATTCACCGTTCACAGATTTGAACCAGTATTAGCAATTTTTGAAAAGTTACAATTTAAAATTATTGCATTAATACTTTAAAAAGTCATTTGTACCACATTATTTATCTAGTTTTTCATTGTGATCCTTGTTCAATTATTCTAAAATTCTTATTTGGAATCTTTTAATTATATAATATTTTAATACAGAGATGCCCAAACTAGGCCAAAGTTGGCCCATGGTAACCTTTGATTTGGACAACCAGCCTATCTGAGAAGAGAGGGAGAATAATGGGGATGGTTTAGGTATTGTCATTTCAAATTTAATTTAACCTTTTATTTGTTTGTTTTATTGTTAAGCTACAAAACTGAAATTAAATGTTTCAATTTAAATGCTGTAGTTTAGTTTACATTGCACATACGGTCACCCGACGAATAGAGGACAATACAGAGACTTCAGTGAGCAAATCAAGGCAAAGGCAGATTCTGCTTGACTAGTGTATTCAGCATTGAACTCCACTGTGTTTTAAATGTGTTCATGTTTTTATTGCAATAAGTTAGAATTAAAAAGTTATACTACATTAATTAATACGATTCATGTTTTCTATTTATTTTGAATTATTATGAAATAGTTTGGTATATTAATCTTCAGCCCACGGCTCTCATATATGATATTTGATTTTTGGCCCTTCATACAAAAAGGTTTGGGCACCCCTGTTTTCTTAGAATGTGCAATTTTTTTTAAATTAAATTATTAACACCAATATATGTTTTACTCATTGCCTGTTGACAACCCTGAAGTATTACAATCCATTGAAAAACAAAATGTTTATTTTTTCCATACCAGCTATAGTTACACTTGCATGGAAAGATCAATATATATTTTAAAAGTACAATTACATATGATTTTCCAATTTAATATATATGATTAAAACATTAATTTACTGCAATTGAAATATTTTTAAAACATTGAGAACTTAAAACATAGGCTAAAAGCCATCAAACAAATAAAATGTTAAATTAAAATAAGTCAGTGCATAATGGCTTTAAAAAAAAAGCACATTTTGGCTTCCTGTCAGACTAACCATGCTTCCTGTTGACCTGGTTCTGAGGGATGATGATCTGGCAGGAATTGGCGTCGCTGGTGTTTTTGATAGGGTGGCTCAAGATGCAGATGACTCTGATCACCTGACCCACCTTGTTGACTCGGTCCTTGATATAACTAGGGTCGCAAATCAGCTGCTTGCAGCGAGCGATCTGAACATTAAGAATAGACAGCGAGTCAAAAGCACGTTTCAATGATGAATCCAAATTTCTCATAGAATGTTTACCAGAAACTCACCTCTCCCTCAGATTTGACGCCCACCACTTTGCCATTCTCGATGACAATTTCCTCAATGGGCTTGTTCAGCATGTAGGTTCCTCCATAAATGGCACTTAATCTGTGAACGACAAAAATAAACTACTAGTACACGTATAAAGTGCTGTCATGCTGTCAAGTGATGTGAAACTCTCAACTGGCAAAGGAAGTGGTTGTGAAAACTCACCTGGCAAAGCCTTGGGGCAGTTCTCCCAGGCCATAGAGAGGGTACAGATATGGACTCTTTCCATACCTCGCCAGAGACTCACTGTACAGCTTAATCCTGGTTAACGTCTCTATGCAGGGCTGATCCAGGTAACTAGACGGATAAAAATCCACAAACACCACAACAGCTTTAGCTTCATGGGATAAACATGAACGGTTCTTCTCACAGTACTTAAGTGAGGTTTCCTCTAAAAGTAGATAAGGTTTTTGACTCACTCGTCTGTGCGGTACAGTGCGAGAGCGTGGCCGGTGAAATCAATGACATCCTGGCCGAGGTCAAACTTTTTGTACACATCTCGCATGGTGGTCTTTTTAGGGTCCACTCCTTCCATGGTCTTTGGGTCGTTTTCGTCAAAGTTGGCAACAAACACCAAGAACTTCCTAAATCTTCTTTTCTCGAAAAGTCCCATGAGGCCTGAAAGAATTCATATAGGTTATAACATTTATTTTTAAATAAATCAGGCATGAAAAAACACACTTTATGAATTTTTGATGAATGCACTTTAGCAGCAAAACAAGCTAACATTTTCATTATGGTTCAAAATGAACCAAGAAGAAAGTAGAGGGATGACGGAAATAATGCACTTCATTGTGCTTTCTCTAGCTCACTCATAATAACAAAAGTGTCATCTGTTCAGGCTAGAGTGATTTTAGTATTGTTTATGTACTATTAGAGTTTTTATTTTTGAATTAGGTCGGTCACATCCCTAAAATTAACAGGCAACTATAACTAAATGTACAGATTTTTATTTTATATTGAAATGTTAATAAAAGTAATATATTACAAAATAATATAAGGAAGAAGGCCTTGGACCATCTTTGTGTACTCTTTAGCAGATTTACTTTCTTCAGTCTCCACAAAACAAACAAGTTCATCTAAATTAAATATCCACAATCAGTAATCAAAAACTGACTTTTATTTTGATATTTTTTATTTTTCAGTATTACTTCTTTGCCACTTTTATCTCTCTCAGGTCTTAGCTTTTAATTCATGTTAAGAATGTTGGTCCTACAACATATTTAGGTTTATCAGTTAGTTGCCAAGGCACCCTTTGTAATTAAAAGCTATACTTTGTTTCATTTCAAAGCACAAAGTTCTAATTAAAATACAATATTAACCCTGGTTCAGACAATAAAATACTCCAGTGTACTTGGCTGCAGTCTCTGCCTCAGATGGCAGGACCATGCGCCGCCCACAGCCTGTTCACTGACCATCTGATGAACGCTGCATACAAAATGGCAAGAGCTAACTTAAAATCTCAGCCTTTCGCCAGTCCAACAGGAAATACCAAAAAATTACTGTATTTGGTATAAAGCCTTGTGTCTTATTTCTTCACAACTGTAGACAATCAGAACCACGTACTGGATGCCAGAGCTTCAGTCTCAGTGGAGGGCACTTTGTAGATGCTGCCCTTTTTGTAGACAAAGCTGCCCTCGATCACTTTGAAGTCCAGATAACGCGTCACCTGTGTGATCAGCAGCATACGCACCAGCTGACCTGTCAATGTTAAAAGGACATAAAACGCTTTTACTGGCTTGAAATAAACCATGCATAGAGACTGAATTTGTAATCTTGAACCATTTAAAAAAAATAAATAAGTGGCAAAATTGCTAAGCAACAGCATGACCGAAGGAAGCTGGTCCACAATGTGCTGCTTATTTGACCAAAAAGTGATGTCTGAAATGTAATGGTAAAGTAGGAAGTCATTGCTTCCTACCGTTGGCCATGAGAAACTTAGGAATGAGGTCCACGTTCCAGTCGCGGCCCTTTCCCATGGACTCAGGGGGGCTACCAGGAAGGCTGAAACGCTTGAACAACTGCGAGCAAACCAAAAGACAACGTTAGCATCAGTGGTGTTTTAGAGATGATCTGTGAGGTCAAACGGTAGCTTACATCCTCCAGAGGGGTGATGGATGCGCTTTCTCCTCCATAGTAGGAGTTCCTGTCCATGTGCAGCACCTTCTTCCCCTTCACGGACATGATCCCGGACAGGATGCATTCCTGGAGGAAACACGTGAATGGCAGCTTTAGTACAACATATCGCAGACATGTGACCACAATGACTGCATAATGTATTTTTGAATATAAAGCTTATTTGCTTTCCAGAATAAATACAATCAGAATGACAAAAGAAGTGCCTTTAAAACAAGCCCTAGCACCTTTTTGGACTGCTTTGGAGTAGGTCAAAGGAATTTAGTAGAGGAATGTCCTGTTTGGTTTACAAAAATTTCTAGAGCAGACAACTTTGCTCATTGTAAACACTATCACAGTAGCAAAACCAGCTTAGCCTAGTTACAGCTGTATAAATCATATTGTAGTGCAGGAATGGACTGAGCATTTAATTAACTAGAAAAAAATGAACTTTTAGGCCTTTTCAAGCCATCTATGAACACTCCAGGGGCACATGATCAAGCCATTCACCAGAATGAACATTCAACCCATTGAAGGGGTATATTTTGAGCTAGCTTTTCTTATTATACTTATTTTGAGCTAGCTTTTATTTTTTTAAATATTTGTTTGAGCCTTAGTATTGTTAGTATTAAGCCCAAGTATTGTTTATTAGCCGTTTTAACCAAATAAAAGAAAAATAGTAACGTTTTTCCATCTAAATTACTTGTTAACATTTAAAGAAATACTGAAACGCTGTCCTCTCACAGGCTGTCATAAAACATTACAAGCAGCGAACATAAAGGCCGTGTGATGGAGTGGACTTTACACACAAGGCAGGCCATCAAATGACTCAAAGCACTTACCAACAGTAACTCATTATACGGCAAAGAACAACATCACTTTTTTTCATTACAGGCCACAAACACGATTCATTGCACAAGTTCGGTGAGAGTAATGAGAGTAACAAAAGCCATCTGAGAGCAGGCGAGCCAAGTCCTTAGCATTACAAATATGCAAGCAAATTATCTAAACAAGCGAACAGCTGTTTTGTATCAAACTTCTAAGTTAAGACAGGTTATAAACAAGTCCACCTACATTTCAGCTGATCAAAGTATACTAAATAAACAGAACTAAATTATTAGAAATAGAAAAGAAATATTGGTCATGTTTATGTAATTTTGTTTTCAGTATGTAACACAAATGCTCACTAGCAGATGTAAAAACCTCTGTAAACATCAAGAGATCAGCGCATGCAAGGGTGGTGGTTAATAAACTTGCTTTTCAGCTTTTTTGTCTTGGGACTGGGAGGGCAACAAAAATGCTGTTTCACGCTTCGAAAGCCAATTTCTCAAGCCCCCCACAATCAATGTCTTCACTTTAAAAGTGCATTACTCGTTGCCTAGTTTAAAAAGGATGGTTTAATCTGAAACAACAACAAAATTATGATTTTTATAAGTATAATGAGGGTTAATCGTTAAGCGCCACTATAGACTGTGCTGTAGAGCCGCACAGATGAACTCCATCTTACAAAAGAATCAAGCTGCAGTCACATGAAAGGCCATAAGAAATGTTGCTGACATTTGTCTCCCTCTTTCATGGTGCTAAACACCTGCTGGGATCCAGCGTTCCTCCATCGGCGAGTTATCACGGCAGAAATTGTCACGCTTCACTAAAACGCTTCTCACACTCGTTCTGCAGCCACAAGTTCAATTATCCAGTGTTTGATGCTGCTTTTGTTTGTTGCCTTTTTCCCATCAATGCACCATAGATGATTCATCACATTATGCTGGGAAAGAGGCGCATCTACACAATACACAGAGATTAAATAGATGCCAATCATAAGAAGAAAATTAAGGTGGAAAGACAGTGACGTAATATACGATTGATTTCCATGATGTGAAAATGTGGACAGAATCATCTAAAGAGCATTTTCCCATTTTATGCGAGATATCTGCAGGTGTAAGAATTGCTCAAAAGAAAAGTTGGGTTGAAAACATCCTAACAAATATATCACTAATACTGCAAAGTAGAATGTTCCATCAACGCTGATATTATTAACACACTTGTATTTAGAAAATAATTGCATAAGTGTTAATTCTTCTTGTTTTACACTTCTAAGGGATAGTTCACTCAAAAATTTAGATTTTGCCATTATTTACTCACCCTTGACATCCAAATCAGTTTGAACCAATACTATCGAAGTCAACAGAACGGTTACAGGTTTTCGTTGTAATTCAAAATATATTCTTCTGCATTCAACAGAAAACAAACTGGTTTGGAAAAAGACCAGGATGAGTAAATGATGGCAGATTACTATTTTTTTGTTAAACTATCCCTTTAATGAATTAAAAATGCAAACTTTTTTTACAGGTTTCCTAAAACATTATTTTTGTCAACCACTTCAAATGTTGATGTCACATTGAAACAAGTCACTTGAAATTTAGTCGACGTGCATTTTGATTGTTAAGTTTCATTTTAATTGCAACTGAGACCAGACAGATTTAAAAAGACAAAAAACAAACAGATTTCACAGGGCCCTAGTAATAAGTGGTTTACTATAAAGCTACAACCACAATAACAAGTCAGAATAAGAATTCCTATTAGCGCACGTGATAAACTGGACAAGAATCTTGTGACATTTGTTCTTTTAAAACTCAGAGGATTTTAAGCATCAACACTCCCAACTTTCAGCCACTACAGCAACCCTCTCAGGATAAAGAGATTATGCAATAAGCCATGTAATACCAGAGCTGCACTACACGCTCAGAGGAACCGTAGCCTCAGGAGCCGAGAGGAATATCTCATAAAACAGCGGAGATGGAAGCAATGTTGTTCATTTATCGCTCGCATGCCACCCTCAGCTTACCATTCTTGTCTGTTTTGCAGAACTAAACATGAGAAGTCAGTCTCGGTTCCTCTACAAAACAGACCAACGCCTTTCTGGGGCTCTACTGATAGCCTAATGCTCCTCTGCACAAAAACCTACTCTATTCACTTCCCGCACTTCCTGTTTTAGGGGAACCACTTTGTATAGGTTTATTTAAATGCATTACACTAAAACAATGCACATTCAATGTACAAAGTTTCTCATTGGTTTGGAGGATTAGAACTTAAAACTCAGTGTATGTTTATGGAAATGCGTGTGCATTTCAATGCTGATTTAAAAAAAGGGTAACAAACACAACTGATCTTGATTAAGTCATAAGGAATCCAAGTATTCAGGGACAGTCCCAACAAACAAATGACCATGAAGAAAACTGATAAGTTCAGAAGCAGCCCGGAGTGATTTTCCTTTTGGGTTTTCCCAGATGCAAAACCACTAGATACATATTTATAATGATGCATACTATGAATAATATAATTTTGCAGGCGAGAGCTCACATAATTTGGGTTACCACATGCATGCATCATGCTATCTTAATTATAGGTGTACAACAACTTCCTGGCTGGTGAAAAGGCTTTTAAAGCATCGTAATAGAATATGCAATGAGGATTTTGTTTGACTTGAGGGTGTGGTTGTTTACGAACATATTCTGACGCAAGAGGTAATCTTAAAATTGATTCATTCTGTCATTTTATTTGACAGAAAAACACATAAAATAACTCCCCGCCCTTAAAATAACTATTAAGTCAAGCTCTTGTAAAAATAACACATCAGCACAGAGTCTGTTGGCATTATAGACGTGTATAAATAGAAAAACAGCATACTGGTTACTTTTTAGGAGGTTTAAAAAGAATTAAATGTCTTTGCATTCGTGAATAGAAATCGTTTATCAGCTTGACACATGAGAACAAGCTGTCTAGCGCTAGCTAGCACTGTCAAAATACGAAAGACGCTGTATGTGAGCTAAAACTTTACAGCAAAAGAATGAAACGCAACAGATATTTGGTGTTTATTAGCCTGATATTCAGCAAGGTGCGACTGTGATTTGAAATAATGTTGTGCAAGCATGAAACATCGTCAAATTTGTAACCAAGGCCTGTGAGGCAGCGGATCTGAGCGCCAATAGACGACTGTAACTGAAGCTAAAGTTAGCATAGCACTGGATTAGCATATACCGTACAGTTCGAATGAATGCCTATTAGCCTGAGGCTAACGCTAGCGCCGTTGCTAATTAGCATATCCTATAGAGTCAGACTGGCTGCTGATTAGCATGATGCTAAAATTAGCATGTTGGTAATTAGCCTCCTGAAGTGAGCGGTAGACTCACAGCACTGACTAGCCACATCGAAACAGCTTTTGATTGTGATTTTTCGGCAAAGTACGCGTGCGTGTTTGGATTAGATAATGATTTGATACCGTTAGCCCGGTTCCCAACACGATAACGTCGTATTCTTCATTCATCTTTCCTCGTCTTTAATCCCCTTTTCCTATGCGTCGGCCCGAAGAAAATGGAGATCTTGCAAAGCTGGAAATGAAAGAAGTGCGCTGTCACGTCACCCACTGTGGGTGTGGCTGGAAAGGGCAGGGCTTGTGAGTTTGCGCGTTATGAAATGCGATTGGTGAATTTTGCTGTCAATCACTGAGGACGATTTTTCCGCCCCTGATCACCTGCATGGGGATTTTAGTTCATCACACTGACTCGAATCTCCTAAAAACCTTCACAAAAACACCCACATACTTGAAGCTAAATAAAAGGTCTGTCAGTTGTAATAAGGGTTATATTGTTTCCACTTCAAGATTATTATTTTTTTTTAATTTAATGTAAATTTAACAAGTAAAGCTAAGACAATATACAAATGATATTTGTTATTAATAAATTATAACAGAGGAATATCAGTTCATTATGTACATATGGATATTTTGCTCCTGGAAGACCACTAAAATAACATAAAATGCTCTTTTTCTAGACATAGTTTTGAATTGTTCTTTGCATTAATGACTCTTACAAAAATTAACAGTGGTTTTACTATAGCATAAGTATACTAACCATGTGTGTGTGTTGATCTTTATAATCACAGATTTACTAAAAATATTGTGGTTAAACTATGATTCCGGTAGCAAAACCATGGTTAATTTGTGGCTACCATGGTTTAACTACAAAAACCTTGTTGTTGTTGGTGTTTTTCAAGTTCAACCATGGTAAATTTTAATAAGGGGAGCAATGAAATCATTCCCTGATCGAAGTATTTTTATCCAGACAAATATAGAGACATCACAGTGATATCTATTCATTTACTTCATTCACCAGACGGCTCAGTTCTTTCTGTTCATGTATTCAGTGAAGGGCTTGTAAACTGGCCACAATTCACAAAAGATTTATTCAAAACATCATCCCTTATGTCTACCCTTCTTTCCGCTGTAGTATGGTGAAGTCAAAATGAAATTTACTGCTACCTTCTTGGTTCCTTGTTTATGTATTTTGTTCCTTATGTTAGAACTGACCAAGAGGAACAGAGGAACATAGCCAAGGAGTCACATACTGTATAAAGCCATGAAACAGAGCTGCATAGTTAGAAACATAGTCATAAAAAAGATATATCAAAATGTTTTAATAAATAATGTCCCAAGTATGACTACTGTCATTTTGGGCTAATGACATCATTCGGAGTGGAGTTTGCATACGTGACCATGAGCTGGACCGCAGTATAAAAGTTCCACAGGCTTGATCGCAATTAATATTCATTCATTCATTCATTTTCATTTCGGCTTAGTCCCTTTATTAATCTGGGGTCGCCACAGCGGAATGAACCGCCAACTTATCCAGCATATGTTTTACGCAGCGGATGCCCTTCCAGCTGCAACCCATCTCTGGGAAACATCCATACACACCCATTCACACTCATACACTACGGGCAATTTAGCTTACCCAATTCACCTATACCGCATGTCTTTGGACTTGTGGGGGAAACCGGAGCACCCGGAGGAAACCCACGCCAACACAGGGAGAACATGCAAACTCCACACAGAAACGCCAACTGACCGAGGCTCGAACCAGCGGATCAGCGACCTTCTTGCTGTGAGGCGAACGTGCTACCCACTGCGCCACTGTGAGGCCCTGGATAATTAATATTTTAAGTGTAATTTTTGAAACAGGGCAAAGTTTATGGCCTATAACAGGGGTGTAAAACTCAGTTTCTGGAGGGCTGCAGGTGTAGCCTTGTACAGTATAGCTCCAACCCTGCTCCAACACACTCACCTGTAGGTTTCAAACAAGCCTAAAGGGCTCAATTAGTTTGATCAGGTGTGTTTAATTAGCAGGCCCGTAGCCAGCCTGGTGAAGGGGGTAGTTCTTTTTTCTCAAAAATTGGACCTTTGTGCAGTTAATCACCTCATTTTCTATTTAATTATGAGATTTAAATACTGCATTTATAGTGACATTTGAAGCACTATTTTTGTTGTTGTTGCTGGATTAGCTTGTCGAATGGTCATCATAACCACACTTTTTAATGTACCAAAAGCCTTTCCTAAAGATTTAGAATAAATAAATGCTTATTTTTAAAATACAAATTTATTATATGTATCATTAGAATAACAAAAATAAATAAATTAGGCATGTTTTTAAATACATTAGGCACAAAACTGTAGCCAAAAGCGACTGCCAACAGAGGATTCTGCTTGGTCTTAAAGCCTTCTTTGATGGGTTATTTGCACTCTTTATGATGGTATAGTATTGGCTCATGTATGGGACATATTCTGGACTTTTGTCAGTGGGGGTGGGTCTTTCGAACCACCCGAACCACCCCTGGTGGCTATGGGCCTGATTAGAGTTGGAACTAAACTGCAGAGCTGCGGCCCTCCAGGAACTGAGTTTGACACCCCTGGCCTATACTATATCCAGCCACCAGAGGGCGATACAAGCTATTTTAAAATTGGCAGCAAAACCAAATTCACAGGCCTTCTTGTCACGAAAATTCATGGGATTTTCCCCACATAATCTTTATTTTGCAGTCTGTGTTTTTACTTTGACTTATTATTAATTCAAAGCAACGATTTATCCACTTGTTACCGCGATTAGATTTCAAGATTTTCAAACACTTCTTTAATATGAGGCTTTACGGCATACTGCCTTGCTGTATTCCCTGTGTTGTCTTCGGTATCCGTGAGTCCCATCTGCAGCAGCATCCGAACGGTATCCACGTGCTGACCAATGCAGGCCATATGTAGAGCTGCAAACCATAAAATCATGTGCTTTTCAAATATGGCATCTCGATAAAGAGGCGTGCAGTGAAATGCAGTACAAAATGTGGGTCACACTTTACAATAAGGTTGCATTAGTTAATGTATTGACTAACATGAACTAAATATGAACAATACTTGTAGAACATTTGAAGAGTTCAGATGCAAAAACCTCTAAATGCCATCTTTTTCTAAAATAAGCACTTTTATTAGGCTCCTGCGTGTATGTTCAGTAATATCACTTTTATGGTATAGAATAAGCCCTTTTTATGGTCTTTAAAGTGAAATAACCAGGGTGCGAATTATACATTGACAATCAGGGGGGTCAAGTGTTCGATTATGTTGTATGGTACTGAGTTGTACTGAGGCATATGGTAATATGCCTCAGTGAACCAAATTGATATATTTAATTCAGTTACATCTAATTTATTAATCAAACTTGTAATTATGTTTTCAGTGTTTTGAGGGACATTGAGTCGTTCTCAATGACATTTGTGATATTAAATAAACCTATTAATGGATGACAATGAAAGACTGCATGTATTTTTCATTTTACTGTTTAACTTCCACGTGCAAGCAAGTGTATAATACAATACACACTATGCATCTAGTTTTACGGACACCTATAGTACACAGGCCCGTACCGTAGCAAGGGGGGGTTTGGGTGGTCCGAAAGACCCACCTCTAACTGACAAAGGTCCAGAATTTGTCCCATACATGAGCTCATTTGTCCTATTTTGATTGCTATACCATCATAAATAGTGAAAATAACCCATCGTTGGGTGTTGCTTCGGTGTGACTTCAGCTAATCAGTTTTGGCTAGTGCACACAATTATTTTTCATGAGTTCAACATCTAGCTGTGCAAGAAAACATACAATCTGACATAAGTGAAGTCATCTTTACTACTGTATTGTTTTTAAATATAGAAAACATTGTACAAGTGGGGCCTCACGGTGGCGCAGTGGGTAGCACGTTCGCCTCACAGCAAGAAGGTCGCTGGTTCAAGCCTCGGCTGGGTCAGTTGGCATTTCTGTGTGGAGTTTGCATGTTCTCCCCGTGTTGGTGTGGGTTTCCTCCGGGTGATCCGGTTTCCCCCACAGGTCCAAAGAGATGTGGTACAGGTGAATTGGGTAAGCTAAAATTGTCCGTAGTGTATGTGTGTGAATGAGAGTGTGTGGATGTTTCCCAGTGATGGGTTACAGCTGGAAGGGCATCCACTTTGTAAAACATATGCTGGATAAGTTGGCGATTCATTCCACTGTGGCGACCCCAGATTAATAAAGGGACTAAGCCGAAATGAAAATGAATGAATTGTACAAGTGACTTTTATTCTAATTCTTGGACCTTATTCTTGAAACAAAAAATGACCAATGAAAAGGTGTGAAGCACCAAACGCCGATATTGAATGAATTTGAATACTATTTTGGCTATTGTTGTTATCCATGTTTGCTTATGATTACAATCTGACAATCTATTTCAGCTAAAATGTGCTTAAAATGTCACTAAAATGCAGTATTTAAACCTTATAATTAAATAGTAGCCTAAATGAGGCCTATAACCGCAAAAAGTATCACTTATTGAGAAAAAAAGAACTACCCCTTTCACCAGGCTGGCTACGGGCCTGGTACAAATGCCTATTCTACCAGAAGCATGTTTGTGAACACTTACAATGTCTGTTGGTGCTCTACATTTGATGGTTTCAAACCGCTGAATTAATATTTTTTGGCACAAGCATGCATTCCCAATGGTATGGACCATTACAGGGGTGGTCAAATGTATATTTAAGTTATCTATTATTTTAATTATTAATATTATTTAGGATTCAGATGAGAGCAAACTATATCTTAACTATTAAAGGGCAATTAAAGGGCAGACCCCCCCATGCATCTTGTTTCGATGTCCTTTAGGGGGGATCAAGTGTTAATTAGGGGGATCTGACCCCCCCAAACCTCCCTATAATTCGCACCCTGGAAATAATTCAACATAAACAAAGGAGGCTGAGAAATATATTCATTTGCGATGGAAATTTCAGACGGCACTGAAAGGTTTTTGCATCTGAACTCTTTATTTATTAATCATAGTGCAACGTTTACTTATGCCTTATGAACATCCAAAATCATGTGCTAACTAACATTAGTTAATGAACTGTGAGCTAACATGAACAACTTTATTTTCATTAACTAACATTAGAAACATGAATAAAGATTGTAATGAATGTATTGTTCATGTTAGTAAATGCATTAACTAATACAACCTTATTGTAAAGTGTTACCAAAAAGCCTAATCCCACCTGATCTGCCTTTTGCGTCTCTTGCGTGCAGATCGGCGCCCAGGGCGAGCAGTGTTTTTATGGTGCTCGTGTGACCTTCCTGAAAAAAATGAGCATCGAGATTGAAGCAAGATTAGAGGAGGAAGTCTATCTTAACTGTGCTTCATCTTTAATGAAACAGACACAACCTTAGCAGCGTAGTGCAATGCCGTCAGCTCCAGTTTTGTGGCTCTTGAGTTTATATCCATGCCAAGATGATGAACAAGAAAGGAAAGCGCTTCTTCTTGAGCGGTTACAGAGGCCTGGTGTAAGGGCTGTGCGCCGAGAATATCCACTGCTGAGGGAGATGCCTACACCAGAAGGAAAACACAAGTTCACATCTTGTAAAATAATTATAATCACACATTGGGACTTTCTCCTTAATGATATAATTGAAGAAAACTGCTTTTAGATATTTCTTTCAGTTGTTTCTGTGATGTACTGAAATATAATTACAAGCACTTACATACGTTTCAAAGGCTTTTATTAACAATTACATGATATTTATGCAAAGAGTCAGCATTTGCAGTGTTAGCCCCTCTTTTTCAGGAGCTCTGCAATTCGACTGGGCATGCTCTCAATCAACTTCTGGGCCAAATCCTGACTGATAGCAACCCATTCTTTCATAATCACTTCTTGGAGTTTGGCAGAATTAGTGGCTTTTTGTTTGTCCACCCGCCTCTTGAGGATTGACCACAAGTTCTCAATGGGATTAAGTTCTGGGGAGTTTCCAGGCCATGGACCCAAAATTTCAATGTTTTGGTCCCCGAGCCACTTAGATATAACTTTTGCTTGGATTGTTGTTGGATTGTTGGAAGAAGTAGCTGTTGGAGGGTGTTTTGGTACCATTCTTTATTCATGGCTGTGTTTTTGGGCAAAATTGTGAGTGAGCCAACTCCCTTGGATGAAAAGCAACTCCACACATGAATGGTCTCAGGATGCTTTACTGTTGGGATGACACACGACTGATGGTAGCGCTCACCTTTTCTTCTCCAGACAAGCCTTTTTCCAGATGTTCCAAACAATCGGAAAGGGGCTTCATCAGAGAATATGACTTTGCCCCAGTCCTCAGCAGTCCATTCGCCATACTTTTTGCAGAAGATCAATCTGTCCCTGATGTTTTTTTGGAGAGAAGTGGCTTCTTTGCTGCCCTTCTTGACACCAGCCCATCTTCCAAAAGTCTTTGCCGCACTGTGCGTGCAGATACGCTCACACCTGCCTGCTGTCATTCCTCAGCAAGCTTTGCACTGGTGGCACTCCGATCCCGCAACTGAATCCTCTTTAGGAGACGATCCTGGTGCTTGCTGGACTTTCTTGGACGCCCTGAAGCCTTCTTAACAAGAATTGAACCTGTTTCCTTGAGGTTCTTGATGATCCTATAAATTGTTGATTTAGGTGCAATCTTAGTAGCCACAATATCCTTGCCTGTGAAGCCATTTTTATGCAACGCAATGATGGCTGCACACGTTTCTTTGCAGGTCACCATGGTTAACAATGGAAGAACAATGATTTCAAACATCACCCTCCTTTTAACATGTCAAGTCTGCCATTCTAAGCCAATCAGCCTGACATAATGATCTCCAGCCTTGTGCTCGTCAACATTCTCACCTGAGTTAACAAGACGATTACTGAAATGATCTCAGCAGCTCCTTTAATGACAGCAATGAAATGCAGTGGAAATGCAGTTTTTTTCAGGATTAAGTTAATTTTCATGGCAAAGAAGGACTATGCAGATCATCTGATCACTCTTCATAACATTCTGGAGTATATGCAAACTGCTATTATAAAAACTTAAGCAGAAACTTTTCCAAATTCCAATATTTATGTAATTCTCAAAACATTTGGCCACGGCTGTATATTAAAAAGTGTTTTTTCGACCTTGGATGCATGTCAGCTATTTGTAGGAGACCTCTAAAACATAAATGATCAATTGTGAGATGCAAATCTGTGCTTACCTGGTGATCCTCGAGAAGCAGTTTAGCAACAGCTATGTGTCCATTTCTTATGGCATCCATAAATGGTGTGACTCCACAACTGTCCTTTCCATCAGGCTCATAGCAACAACTGAATTAAAACACAAAATATGTGAGAAAGATAATAAAGCAATCACAAACACACACTCATATTCAACATGCTACCTTCGAAGCAGGATCTTCACTGCATCCTCACAGCCGTGCATAGCTTTGAACAGTAGAAGAAGGCATTGAGAGAAGTCAAATAAATGCAAATGGAGATCTGAAAACACATTCGTTCTTGTGCTGTCATACCAGCAGTGTGGAGAGGCGTCCTGCCAGTCTTGCTCTTTGTCTTCCAGATTTCAGGTTTAGCCAGGAGGAGGTGGTTTATGATGGCTGGATCTCCTTCTCTGCAGGCGATGTGAAACGAGCTCCATCCATCCTTGTTCTGCAGCATTGGATCGGCACCGTAATCCAGCAGCTCCTGGAAGACCTCGAGGTTTCGTCGGGTACAGGCCATCATAAGAGGGGTCCTGGAGAGGACAAAAGTCAATTACTGATTAAAAAACCAAACAAAACCAAAGCAGTTTGTCTGTGGAAACTAAAGTAGAAAATATAGTTTATTTTTTAATAAAAGCTCAAATAAAATAAAATGGACATATTAGAACTTTGTAAAAATGTGAACAAAATAGAAACAATCATAGTAAAAGGGCTAAAACTAAAGCTAAACATTAACATACATAAAGTATTAATATTAAAAACAAATATTAAAATAACTCAAAGTATTAAAATAAAACATTTAAAATGGAAAAAACACTGTAACAGTATGTAAATAAAACTAAATCAGTACTGCTGTATGTTTTTATATAATTATTCATTCATTCATTTCCTTTTCAGCCTAGTCCCTTTATTAATCTAGGGTCGCCTCAGCGGAATGAACCGCCAACTTATCCAGCATATGTTTTACACATCAGATGCCCTTCCATCTGCAACCCATCACTGCGAAACACCCATACACACGTATTCACACACACTCATGCACTACGGACAATTTAGCTTACCCAATTCACCTATAGCGCATGTCTTTGGGCTGTGGGGGAAACCGGAGCACCCGGAGGAAACCCACGCCAACACGGGGAGAACATGCAAACTCCACACAGAAATGCCAACTGACCCAGTCGAGGCTCGAACCAGCGACCTTCTTGCTGTGAGGCGACAGCGCTACCCACTGCACCACTGCGCTGCCTTTTATGTAACTATATTAATTATAAAATAAATATTTTTTATTGAAATAATAATTACATTTTTTATTAAAATAATGATATATCACTCCGAATACAATTGCTCATTGTTCATATACACTGCTCATAAACACCTAAATATTCTGGATAACTGTACACACTATACAACTATACAATCTGTATTTTAATCACAATTTTTTAAAAACAAAAACAGTTTCTACATTTGAAGTTAAAAGTATTTCTTGTGTATCTTTCATTGTATATTTCATCATAAATATGTCTAGTCTATTTCACATTTATCAAAACAAAATGCCCATGAACTAATATTAGTATAATACATTTCCTGAATTCAAAATATGCTGAATGTTTATTTCAAATAAGATATTATTAATACAATCTTACTACCAAGAAAGTAAGATAACACTATTAAGATGTAATAACACTAATATAGTATTTATTACAACTTAATGTTATTAAGCAGTTTAGTAGCATTAATCTTTTGAATTAGACATTTATTAGTATATTATAATTATTGCACAATTTATTCACAGCTATTTCAATTTGAGTTCTATTTTTAAATCAAGAACAGATTATAAAATGCAATGGCAGACAAAACAACATTTCACATAGAGCAAAAAATTCCTCCTTCGAGCCGGATTCGAACCAGCGACCTAAGGATCTCAGTGAAATACCTCTACAGTCCTCCGCTCTACCAACTGAGCTATCGAAGGGCTATACAACACATCACAAACTACCTACTACATACTTCCTACTACAAAAAGACATGTTATATATACATTTAATCATTCTATAGAGAACCCATGACGTACCAATCTGCTTTCTTCAGACTGTCTATTTTCGCTCCTCTGCCTAAGAGGAACCGCACACACTCATAATGACCCATAGAGGAAGCCTCGTGCAGAGCTCTCTTATAGTCGCTGTTGTACACTTCAATATCCATGTTGAGCTCCTCAACTAAATAACGCAAAATGTCTATATGTCCGTGTCTGGCCGCATAGTGCAGTACCGTATCTCCAGATTTCCCGAAATGAGTGTAAATGACTGTCTGCTTGTTGTCGGCCAGCTCATTGAGAT
>CAIGQW010000596.1:12372400-12406244 GCA_903798125.1 Danio choprae
TAGATAGATAGATAGATAGATAGATAGATAGATAGATAGATAGATAGTACATGATTAATTCATTGAGATCAGGGAGAATTTTACATATATCATTTAATATTTAGACTTGGGGCATTAGCCTTTTATTACAGCACAATTTGCATAATTTATCAATACCGTTTGTGTACAACCACAAAAACCATGACAGTTGGAATATTTTTTTTTTTCATCAGTTTACATTAAGTGGAAAACCAGACGGATTATACAAGCATATCTTTGTACAGTCAGCATACATATTTAGGTTTGATTAATTTCTCATAATCTTTTTTTCCCCCTCTTTTTGTAAATAGAATCTGGACACAAAAATAGTATGAACAACAAAACATGCAACATCCAAAGTGAAAACACCGCACTTTTCCTGATTCTACTCTGAGTCAGTAAGGTCAGCATCTGTTCTTTATTATTATTATGCTTATTATTATTATACAGGGTTAAATCTGTGTCTGTTGTGCAGGTCAAGTCCAGTCCAGTCCGTCAGAGGCAAGCATGGGGAAAGCTTTTACCCTAGTGCATGTACAACATGTAACACACAGATCAAAAACACAGTCGCTCTGCTCCTTTCCCTCAAACATGCTCTTCTCTGAACCAGAAAACCAAATACAAGATCCTATTTGTACAAAAAGAAAAGTATTGTTTTATTTACATGGCTCCTTTTTTTAGTTATTTTTATGTATTTCGCAGAGGTGAAAGAGTTAGTGTGGCAATAAAGTGAAAACGATGCATGCACGGGCTATTCGAAGGAGGTTGCGCTGGTTACAATGAATGCTCTTTCTCCTCTTAATTTGTAAACATAAAAAATAGTAACGCACATTCTGAGAGATCAGAATATAATAAAGTGAGAACTGAGCATTGTATAAAGCTGAGTGCAAGTGAGATAGTGGTGTTTCCAGACACTGTGACTGAAAGGATGGAAATGGAAAGCTGGTCTGCTATGATCCTGTAAACACACATTTAGTCATGTACATTTACAAAGTAACAGATAGCGGAGTAGGTTAATCACTCAAACTAACTGCCAAAAATGCAATAAAATAAAAAACAAAACAAGACAGAACCTAATATATATAAACAAACTTGGTAAAAATAAAACGTATAAAAAAATAAAAGTCCTCATTCATGACGTGTTATCTGTTCTCTGACCATTCAATGATAAGTACAACAGATGCCTTTTGGGTTGCATAGAATAACATACACAGAACCTGCGGGTTTTGGTAGTTTGGCACAGGTTAAAGGTCGATTTAACCCTTAACGCTGGACATTTGTGTACCTTAAGTGCTTGACTTGTAAAATGGCTGGGTTACGTTTTGCAAAGTTATATCCACACATCCTAAGTTTAAAGGCATAATAAAAAACATATACATAACGCTAATGGCATTTCAGTGTCTGAGGTGGCCACACTTTTCTGAAATTATGAGATGAGCGTGTGTCAAAATGTGTGTAAACTCAAAACGATGCGATGTCATCACCCTGATCCTCATTGTCGCCTTTAAGCTGAACCTGCTTAGAGCAGAGGTCGGCTAATAACGTTTAAGCAAGGCTTTTACATCGAAACCTGAGTGTTTAGGAGTTTGTTTTTCATAAAACATAGGCTAATATTAACATTGTAATATGAAAACGTCCGGACAAGACATGACATTGACCCATTCGAACTCTAATCCTTCATCCATCCAGGTTTTAACAGTGCTTGACTGATTTAATTGGCAGGATATTTCTTGATTTTCTCTTTATTTTTTGATGAAAACTACGACATAAACAAAAAAAAAGCTAGCAACCTACATTCATAAAATGCTAGACTCAAAGTGCAAATCATATAACAGTGCTGGATTTGACATTTTCATCTGATGCTGCTGCATACTAGAGATATTTCATCTGTCACATTCATCAAACAAGACTTCCCGTTCACTTCCTGTGCGTGACTGGCAGTTTTTTAAACGTTTATATTATCCAGCAAACAGTTTTGTGTTTAATAGTCGTCTAATATTCAATTCAATTCAATTCAAGTTTATTTATATAGCGCTTTTTACGATGTAGATTGTGTCAAAGCAGCTTAACATGTTCTATTAAAGTCATCTAATAGACATCTAAACGTAGACAGCTTGGCTAAAACAAGGCTAAACTTGGGCTGTCAGTAAAAATCTAACAGTCATCTAAGAAGAGCTCCAAATCAAAATAGACAGATTAGACAGACTTTATATGTGTAGTCATTTATTTCTGTTTATTTGATGACTGGTCTAGTATTCTTAGAGGCTATTAGATTTTCAGTGACAGCTCAAAATTTTGTCTTGTTTTAGACAAGACGACTATGTTTAGACGTTTATTAGACATCTAATAGACATCTTTTAAAAACAAAAAATGCTTGCTGGGTACTTGTAATCATCCTGATTCTCTCTGAATCCGCTTGATGAATTCCGTATCGCACAGCCAAAGACCAAAGTGTTGCTTGTGTGAGTGGAAATAACCATACTGACACAAAGAGTCATCACAACACCCAATAAATCATATTTCATTCGTTTAAATCTGTCTATAATATACCATAAAATACTCTTCTAATCCATTGATAATGTGCTTAAATATTCGTTCAACACAATAACATCTGAGAGGGAATGTAAATTAAGGATAAATATCTAAAACGGAATCGTCTCTATCATACAAAAATAATATATATATATATATGATATCTGTCTGTTGAATAATCCTTTATGAATAATGCACAAATTACTGGGAACAAATAAACGTTCGTTCTATCGTCTAACGGTCTGTCGTGGCCCAATGTACACATATTATTATAGATACACCAGTAAGTGATTGTGAAAGTGCATGTACACGTATGTATGAATATTATATGAATCTCCAGCTCACTTTTTTTTTTCAGACCTGCATCTTGTCGCTAAGGATCAGATCTTTCCTGTAAACACCATTGTACACCTGTTTCTCCATGGCTTGGGTTAACACAATCACGCGTGCCAGTGCAATCGGGAATCTCCCCGTGTCGGCCCTCCAAATTCAGCTCAGTTTAGTCCCAAAGAGTGCGGCAGAGATGTGCCAGGTCTGTCCTCGCGCCTCATTCGACCGCCTTCTTTAGGAGTGGATCTGAGCTGTGCTGGCCAGCAGCTTGTGCCAGCTCACCACCCGTTTACGCAGGTCTACCTTATCCAGCCACACGTACGCTTCGCCGATTAGGGTCTTCTTTACGAACTTGCCTCCATTTGAAACCAGAAAGAGCTGCGAGGATTGGAAGAAATAAGAATCAATACTTTTTTGTTGGGCCAAATCTTATGCGTTGTACAGCGGAGACCAAAATTAGCCCACAATTTCCCACAAATTCTCTAAATGTTGATTAGCTATCATGGCATGAGTAAAAGAGTATTCTGAAGTACAGTATAATAAACTTAAATGTGCAGTGGCCGAGAGAGCTTAAATGCACCGCAATGGAAAGGAAACAGGTTGCAAATAGCACAGACCATAACAGAAAGGTTGGGGGACCCCAAAAAGTGACGATCCTGGCTGCTGTTTACAGTCAGTGGTGTTGCTGAAGATCTGAGAGGTAAGAGTTTTAACGTTTTAATGTGTTTACTTTAATTGTTCGTATGGTTGCTTTTAAAAACTAGGGTGTTTCTGATTCCGATATCACAAAAAATCCTGGCATAATTATTGGTGAGTACTTCAACCCATAAAAAATTTGTTACCATTTTTTTAAACAAGATACAAGCCTGCAAGCTTCGCTTTATGCAGCAAAACCAAAAATCCACTATGTTTCGTTGCTCAGAAAGCAACCACAGAAGTTATCTTTTTGACAGTATTTTAAACTGTAACCAACCAGCCAAATAATGTTGCTGCAATTTCGAATGCTGCACAAATATTATCACCTTAACACAAGTAACTTAATAAAGCACTTCATTCAAATGAAGATAGTCAGTGAGCAGTGTTGGGGAAAGTTACTTTTGAAAGTAATGCATTACAATATTGAGTTACTCCCCAAAAAAGTTACTAGTTGCATTACTTAGTTACTTTTTATAGTAAGTAATGCGTTACGTTACTTTTTCTGACCTGGCTTGATCTCTTTCAGAACTTTTTTTTCTTTCTTTTTTTAATAGAGGAGCTCTGCAGTTAACAACACACTATATAACCTACACCTACCTATCTACCTTTAAAAAAAACAATATTTTAGGATAATGTTATCTGAGAACTTCCTGACATTGATCTGAATATACAGATTATTGAAGGTTAAAAGCAATGTGTTTGCTACTTTTGTATTATTTGTCTTAAGTAAAATCACTGTCCATTGAGACAATCCTGTTCTTTGAACACATTCTCTCATTGACTGCGTGATTCATTGTGACTACTTTAACTTTATTTTAGCTAAGTATTTTTTATAAGCTAATTAATTCAATTAAAAAGTAACTCGCATTACATTTTCAAAAAAGTAACTCAAATATTATTACTTATTTATTTAAGAAATTATCAAGACTATTGTTTTGAATGACTAGTTACTGTTGCAGTTTTGTATTTAAAACCTTTAATGTTTTTATTTAACAAAATTGATTATGGAAGATTTAAAGAGATTATCCATCCATCCATTTTCCATCGCTTATACGGAGCCATAAATTTGTCGGCGACCCCAAAAAGTGACAAACCCAGCTGCTTCCTGTTTAGGATCTACGCTATATACAAACAATAACCGTACAACCAAGACATTAAAATAAACTAATCTCCAGCAACACTACTGACTTTGGTTTGTCACCTTTTGTGGTCCTCCAACACATTTCCGTTGTGGTCGTTTCTGTATTTTCATGTGTTGTGAAAATTGTTATGTTATGTTAAGTTTGAATTGTGTTTTCAAACTGAATAAGATATTTTCTCAATTTGTTGCTGTTTTTCTATATGCTTCTGTTTTTTTAACTTGCAGCGTGTCTGAGCTTTCTTGGCTTTAATGTTGATCTCCACTGAAAATAGTGAACCAATGTCTGATGTACCTGAATGGAATGACCTGTGGGGTTCATGCAGAAGCGGAAGGTTTCGTTGAAAGATGGTTCGCGATCATGACGACACACTCTGGTCTTCTTCTTGATGATTCTTTTCTGAGTGGCCACATTCACCACATAGAGCTTCACATACAGGTCTATAAAAAAACAAGTATTTTTTAAACAACTCACCAACTCAAACTTTATGGAAAAACACCTTCCTTACTACCATTGATCTGTGGCAGTTTTGGAATATGTGGGTGCGGCTCTGTGGCTCCACCTTTGCTATATATAGTGCGGGTAAACATGTTTGCAGTCACATGTTTTTTTACCTGGGAGGTGGTCGGGAGACTTGAATTTGTAGGTGATGTTTCTGCACTGTAGGATCTCAAGTACCAGGTGTTCTCCCTCTGTCTTCATCTCCTTCTTCAGGGCGATCTTTATCTCCCCCATCACCTGAGTCTTACCTAAACACACACGCACGCACGCACGCACACACACACACACACACACACACATAAACAGGTCAGTATCTTAGTTCCTCCTCTTATCTCTTTATCTATTCCTCCCCTATTCTGTGAATCTTTGATCCATGTGAGGAGCATTCAGACAGTGATAAGGGATCTAGCACATTTATAGCCAGAGGAAACTGTTTAATATGGGAGGAACTATATATATAAGTCTTAGATAAAAGTATACACACTAAATGATCACTTTTATTCAACAAGGATGCATTAGATTAATCATAAATGGCATTAAAGCGTTTTGCATTGTTAAAAAAAAAATTCATTTTAAGGGCACCTATTTTACCCCTTATTCAAGATATAAAATAAGTCTTTTGTGTCTTCAGAATGTGCCTGTAAAGTTTCCTCTCAAAACACCCATCAGGTTATTTATTATACCTTTCAGAACATGGGAATTTTCTGCTCTGCATACATTGTAGCTGTTTTGTTGCCTTTGAGCAAGTTCTCCCGCACACCATTCCCACATGGCTGTCAGAGTGTGCCTCAATCTCTAAACAGCACAGTGACAGACATGAAGGAAGCAGATCTCACGTTTTTGTGAGAAATACTACAGTAAGAACTTTCACAATGATAATTTGATGTATTTGTTGTATTGAGTTAATTCAAGCCTTTCTGCAACGATGAGTCACACACAATGTTGTTAAAAAGTTAGGATACACAAAGTTAGACAGGATACACGTTAATATCCACTGCTGTATGGATATCCATTACGTTAATGTACAAAATAAACCTGATTTAACGTCCACAAACCAGGTTTGAAGCATCTTCTTTTATAATTGTACTGACATGTGGCTGTAGGGATGAATTACAGCGATTTTACCGTCTTTAACTTACTTTATTACAAACATGCACTGTTTTAAAAACGTTTGAAACTTGTAAAACTCATTCTTGATCACATTTGATTATGATTGATGATCACAGCGAGCTGAACAGATCTTTTAATCCCAGTTGCTTGGCGCACGGCCTGTCTTGTTGATATGATTATACTTGTTAGACATGTTAATACATGGCTGTCAATCAAATCGGTGGGCGGGGAAACCGCACTCCTACGACACGTTGCGGTGGGCCTCAAAATGGGAGGGATTTGGATCCTTTTTTAAGGTCAGGAAATTAAAAAAAAGACACTTGCTGTATTTATCACCCCAATATGACCCACACTATGCCTACAATACGGACACACTATACCTACACACAGTTTTGTCAAAACAGCTTCCAAAAGATTTGCTTTGATTTTATTTGTTTTTATCATAGGTGCCCTTTAAAATAAATGCTGTTTATTTTGAGTCTTGCTAATCACAAAGGAGTCCTAAAAATGCTTTATTGAGAAATAAATATAATAGAATACTGACAGAGAGGCCTGGAATTTTAGAAAACAGTTGGTTAATAAATATAATTAAAATATCACTGAATTTTTAACCAAATAAATGCAAAAAAAAGGAATTACACACTCCATTACACACTTTTATCTTAGAATAAGTTATCTTAGAATAATTATCTTAGTAATAATTATCTTAGTGTGTGTAATTTAGGAATTACACACTTTTATCTTAGAATAAAAGTCTAATTTAATGTAATTGAAAAGAATGCAACAATCTATTAAATGATAAAAACAATATATGATAATATGAATAGTTTAGCTTCTGTGATGCAAAATTATGCATTCAGATACACTGCTATTGACACACACGAGCACAAATAAGCAAACACTATCCCATGCAAACATTACCCTCTGCATCTCCATGAGCGGATTTCACAGCTTCTGTGCCGTTTGGAATCTTTCCACTGAATGATAAATAGCATCAGGTCAGAGTGCCAAGAAAATGCAGATAATAAAAAGGCATTAAAAGGCGTTCTGGATACAATCAAAAAAAGTTATTATTTTAAAAACACCATGATTGATTCTTATACACAGTCATACGGAAAAGCACTCACAATCTGGGAACCTGGAAAATTGCACTATCCACTGCATTTGTCCCGCCCTCTTCATCCAATAGGCTAAAGGCACTGCCGCTCAGACCGCTGTCCAATGAGGCTGCAGTAACAGGAGCATCACCAGATCTATGGCTGCGGGACGCTGTTTTTGAAGTGGACTATGTGAGTTGCATTAATCTCATACACTACTACTAGTTTACAACTAGCAAATAAGGGCACTCCAAACACACACTCACAAACACACCGATAGATACTGGCACTGCTGGCAACATTTAAAAAAAGCATGACGGCACTCAATAAATGAAAGAAAACACCACAGACAGAGATATGCTAAGCAGACATCAGATGACAGAAGCAAAAGCACAGACAGAACAAATTAAACTGTTCATTAGTAATCTGTGTGTTTACGTTTTAAACACTAAGCGAGTAAGAGCAATTATGCTAATTATGTTAACATTACACTAATTTGTTTTAATTGTTGTTATTTGCGATTAATCGTATTTTATGTTTTTTTATGTTGATGTATTTGGAAGTGTTTGATCGAGTGTGATGGTGATGGTGTGACGTGGGATGCGTGATTTCAACACGTAATTCATGCACACAGTCTTTTCCAAACAGATTCAGCAACGGTAACACTAACACCAGGCGTCTCTTGGGATGGTTAGGGGGTCAGCACTTCAGTTTTACTACAGTTTAGTCCCCTGGTTTTAGGGAAACACGTAGCTGGACTGTTGAATCAGACTGAGACTCGCTGCATGAATTTCCTGTGAAGTGGCAGAGAGTGGATTCCTGTTGAAAGTGAGCATCTCTAGACCAAAATCCGAAGAAGGTTTTAAGGTTATTTGACCCGTATTTGACCTGCCAATCCAAATGTTTTGAATTAGCAACAGACGAATCTGTTCAGACTAATCTGTTTAAAAAATGACCACCAACACATGTGCTAGATCTTGACAACCGTGAACCATGAATAATGGACTACAGGACTGATTGTGCTTAGACATGTAGGGTTTCTTTACAATGTGATGCACTGGTTGGCATAGATATTAGATATTACAGCGGTTTTAGTTATTTTCCTGGATCCTTCTATAAAAATGTAAACTTTTTCAAAAAACTAATAAAAAACATTCAGTTTTTAATGCACTTTAATGCAATTTGTTTTTTTAATTCATGCAGATGTACAGTATACCCTCTGTTTATTCATATGAAAATGCTAAACATTCATCTTGGTGTGAACAGGCCATTTACTTGATAGAATTCATGCATATTTCTGTTAAGATTGCTTATAAAAACCTTAAATATTGTCTATTCGCATCTGCAATTCAACTGTATTGCTACCTATTACTTTTTTAACTTCAATGTACGTAAACATGTGCAGTAAATTAATATTTAAACCTGCAATGTTCTGCAATTTCAATCAACTGAGGGTTTCAGAATTAATTTTTTTCAGGTTTCAAAAGAAAATTGTGAAGATGCACCACCTAAGTTCATGTGATTACAAACTACAGATTTAAGGCTGATTTATACTTCTGCATCGAGTGATCGCCATGACCCACGGCGCCTGCCTTGCGTGTAGTCGTGCATTTATACTTCTGCACACTCTTTGTGTTGCTCTGCAACAACACTTCCGAAATGCTAGCTGGCAGTAGGTTATGTTCTGTGTCGAGTTTCTTTGCAGGTGTTTTGTTTTTTCTGAATGCTAAAAGTAGCTAAAACTTGCTCATTCAGAGGTGGGAACCGGCGGATGTGCAACAACTTTAATCATAAGGTAAACACAAAACAAAAGTTTCCATCTGGAACTCCTTCACGGGACTCGACACTTGTAAACACTCGCTCCATCAGGCTCACAGCTCTCAGCACCGCGCACGCTAGTCACCGCTACCAAGCCGACTAATCACAGAGCTTAAGCTATGCGTCGTTGCAACGTGTAGTTACATTTTTTGTCAGGTGTGCGTCAAAGTCAGCGTCAGCCACTGCAAGGGCTGTGCGACTGCACGAAGGCTGCGCCGGATCATACGCGTGCGCTTGACGCAGAAGTATAAATCAGGCTTTACTTAATCCTAACTTCTGTAATAGTTTTGCTCACTTTCATTCGGAACAACTCATTGTATAGCGTCCCCTTCCCATTGTGCCCTTTGTGGGCACAAATACACTTTTACAAAGTGTCTTCAGCTAGTTCCACTAGTTAGATGTGCGTTAGTAACTCAACATCCTTTCGCTCTTTCTCTCTTGCTGTCATCAGCAATCATACGAGACGTTCAACTCTCACCTCCATCCGGCTGCGGCCTCTCTTCAGACAGGGCTTTCCTGAGGGTCAGGTGACGGCCGTCAGGGACCTCATTGGCCGGCGACTCAGACGGGGCTCTCTGAATGGTGAGCACACCAACTACGCTGTGCCTGTGGTGCCTCGGGTCGAGGCTGCCATTTTGGGCTGGGGCCATATATCAGCCACGGGGTGGGAGGTGAGAAGGAGGGGAGGTTTGGAGAGGGGAGAAGGGGGGCGAGATGGAGACTCAGAGTATGAACTTGTCACAACATGGACACCACCAGCTTTTACTGTGTAGTCACATGCAGCCACAGTCCGCACAGCCCGACTCGGGCTCACAGCGTTGACTGAGGTGCAGTGTAGGCCAGCGAGAGCCGCAGAGAGAGTGAAGGCAGGGTGGGATGGTGCTTTAAGGAGTGGCGGCCACATGCACGGCCATCTCGGTGGAGTGGGGTAGCTGCTGAAAAGCTGGCCGTCTGGGACAGAAAACAACTCAATGGGACAAATGAAAGAGGAGTTAAATAAAAAGGCTGTTATGGCTGTCGTGAAGGGCTCAAGTGGGCAAAAGATGTTGCCTTTGTGTTTGGTGCGGGTCTTTTGCTCTCTTACTTTAATAACATGGCAAGATGAGCAGGTTTTACCTAAAAAAACCTTAGTAGTAAGCTTCCAACATGTCCCTTTGGGGTAAAAGGACAGGTCTGCATGACTACGTGCGTGACATGTGCAGTCAGATCTCCTCACAGTGATTGACAGGTCTTAGTAATCCAACTTAGCATACTGATTGATGGGCAGCAAAGTGCCAGACTAGGTCAAAAATAGTTTTTGTTCCTGCACAATATTTAAGTTGGAGTCTATTTTTTAAATCTATTCTGAATCATTATTTGTACCATTATTTTATGCATTGGCATATAGGGTGTTCACTGAAAATTAAACCCATAAGCTACAGGAACTGTTTAGAGGCCTTAAGGATGCAATTAAGGTTAATAGTTTAGCTCTGTAACTTTAAAATATGATACACTGATATACATTTATAAATGATTTCTTGACCAGTTTCATGATAAAAAACACTAAATGTAACACGCTCTTTTAAATGTAAAAAATGTCATAAAAAAGATAATATGTTTCTGTACAAGTGTGTGACATGTTCTCAGCATACTAGTGAGAACATGCAGACCAGGAGGAAGTGAAGTGACAGACTGTGACCACAAGGGGATCAGTGGAAGAAAAACTGGAGAAACCAGAAAACAACCACGGGGAAAGGAAAAAACCAAACGAAGGCAGTAAAAAGAACAGAAGGAGGAACAGATGAGTGCGAAGGCAGCCATGCTGTGGAGGTTTTATTTGCGTCGTTTACTTGGTTGGAGACGGGGCTGTTGGCCGGCAGCTTCAGCCATTGCTGCGGCATCGTCAAGGTGTGCCCGGGCCGTGCCACTTTTGCCATGAGCACGGGGGCCTCCATGGGGACGGGCTTGACCCTCGGAGAGGGACGGCTTCGAAGAGCTGGGGCTACTGTGAGATTTCTCAATAGTGGGCACCTGCGTGTCTAAAACAACCAAAACCAAATTACCACAAGAGCTGTTTCATTCCCTTCTTTAGCCTATTTATTCATTTAAATTCTTCAAAAATGTCTTATTTAAATTATACATAAACTAAACAGATTATTTGGTTATGCTATTTTAAAATGATCGAGTCTCCATCTAACTGGTGTGTTCCACTATTGTGCCCTAGTTAGCATCTAAGCAGGCTGCTTGTGTCTGAGCGGCCCTGTCACACCCTGCATGAGGTGACTGGAGTGAAGCGCTGGTGAGCTCAGCGCCGTAGTGAACTCAACACACATATATGGAGAGCGAAAAGCCAAAGCTAGGAAGCTCGAGAAATACAGCATGGAGAGATCAAGTGGAAGCAAGAACAATACAGAGAGAGGAAGAGAAGACAGAATGCATAGAAATGACAGCAGTAGTAGGATGGAAGACAGGACGACGTCACGTCTGGAAAAAATGTGAAAGAAGAAGTGGCAGAAGTGGCATGCGACGTGCGCTCATACCCTTGGCAGGGTCAGGGAAGATTCCATGACTACGGCTTTTGATGACCGAGGATTTGGGCGAGTCCTCCTTGCTGTGTCCAGAGGTCTTTGGGGAATGCTGGCTCCCGTGTCCTCCAGGGGGTTTGGGCGAATGCTGACGTCCCTGTCCCGAGTGAGAGCGCCGGTGATGTTCGCCTTCGCTCTGCTCCTTCAGAAGAAGCCAGCGCGGAACGTTGTCCAATTGGGCCGTGTTGGACAGGTCAATTAATACCTATAAAGTATCATACATGTACAATTTCATGATTATTCAGTGACAGTAAAGTAAGAGTCCATCTCTTAGATTTGCAGCCTTAAACTTTTAGACACAATAGACCTGGTGTTTAATCTTTCAATGTGTGTTTAAAGCTTGTAGCCTCTCACCTCTCCCAAGAAGTCATTGGCAGAGCTCTTGTCGTAGTCCCACACGCTGACCTCCAGTGTCTTCTTTCTCAACTAAACACACACCACACAAACACAGAGCATTCAATGCCAATCATTTATTTCGTTACTCTATCACCATACATTTTTGTTTTCCAGTTTAAACATACTCAAACAAAATACAACCTGAGTAGTGAGTACATATTAAGCAAGTACATATTAAGTTACAGTAAAAGGTTACAGTAAATAGTCCTATCTCAATGGAATAACAAGTGAAAATTGATTATGCTTTCAGCAAGATTTCTGAGCAGCACAACTGTGTTCAACAGTAATAACAAGAAATGTTTCTTGAGCACAAAATCAGTATTTTAAAGTGATTTCTGAAAAATCATGTGAGAAAAAATAATGCCAGTTAGTTCAGAAATATAAACCATTCCCTCTAAACGTTGCGTCTGACTTAAATATGTATTTTTTCTTTGCTGGAAATAAAGACCATAAAATCTATTTTCTGTTAAATTGACAAACATCTTCAACATGATATGTAGCACTAGAGCATTAAATCCAGATGGTTTTCAACACAAGCCTCACCTACCTACATTCTGTCTTTCTCTCTCAATTAAGAGGCACTGGCCTCGCTTCAATAGTCCAGTAAAAACATATCAATCACATCTGTCAGTGTCTGCCTAAGAGAGCTCAACCGACTAAAGAAGCTCTTTGGTCTTAATTAGACTAAAGCACTTCTGGGAGACAACAGACTATTCCCTGTTTGCACCAAAAGCCTGAGATTCTCTCTGAAGAGCTTTCATATAATTGAAACCTCAAAACTGATATGGAATCTTCAAAGTAAAACATTTTCCATCAAAGTAAAATCTGATTTTTTTTCCAGACATCTAAAGCCAGCTTAGACGAGTTTGTTCACCTGTTCAAGGTGGATGTTTTTGTAGATGACAGTCTGGTTCCACTCCGGGTTCAGGCTCTTCTGAACATGCTTGGACCTTCTTTTGTTTTCAGCACTGCAGTTAAGAAAAACAAATACACCAAGAGGTCAGCATTAAGTTAAAACAAAGAATCAGTGTGCACCAAACTTCAACATGAAACACCCCACACTGGTGGCAGATGGTCTGCACGATGGAGGACATGTAGTATAGGCCCACTTGTGTTGTTGCAGTGTCCATATACTACATTAAGAATATGATCAAATGCATAACGATGACAAAAAGAGCAAAACACAACATCATTAAGCCGTTCATGTCCAAGCATGGCCAAGTCTTCAATAATCTGCTTGTACTGTAGAAAAGAATCACATACCTGGCATTCTGCACAACCATGACCTGACTGTGAAGATCCAGCATGCAGCAAAAACAGACAACAATCAGTGATGAGTGGAAGACCGCAAAGGTGTGTGTATGCATGTGTGTGTGTTTGCAGTAGCTCATGCATTCATGCCCATATGGAGCTGAGAAATGGAGAGCTCCTGTTTCTGTAGGTTCAATCCAAGTCTGCATGATCAGATGAGAGCCAGAAATGGTCCGACACACATACACAAACATACACACCAGCCTACAAACATCAGTCAGCGCTATCATTTTACACACAAACTCAGCTGGCATTGATTTTTTCTCGTTTGCTGACTCACTTACTGCACACATAAATACGTGGACAAGTGCACACATACTTATTTAAAATTCAGTTAAAAAAACTAGGGTTTACACAGTATGCATAATCCTTTTCAGGTCTTTCCCACAGACCTGATGCTAATTACAGCTGGATAAGTGATTTTCTGTTTCGTTAACTCTTGGAAAGTAGCCTCTAGAAGAGCTGCTCTGGGAGTTTTAATTTACAGTGCCAAGGGTGAAACAGGTGGATTATCTTTCGGCAGGAATCAAGATACTAACACCCTTTTTTAACATCTCAGTAATCTTACAGCTATACTGTCTGGTAGAGCTTTCAGAAAGGTAGAAACTGTCTGACTGACATGTACTGTATACTGACCAACCCACACTGGCTTTGAAGGTAAAGTTCACCCAAAATATAAAAATTACCCTATAATTTTATTTATAATTAAACATATTTTATTTTCCTTTATGTGGTTTTCAGCCTTTATGAGTTTCTTTCTTCTGTTGAACACACATGAAGATGTTTTGAAGAATGTTGGAAGCTGGCACCCTTTGACTTCCATAAGGGGGAAATGACCATGGAAGTCAATGGGTGCCAGCTACCAGCATTTTTCGACAGAAGAAAGAAATTCAGATGGCAGAAGTTTCATTTTGGGTAAACTATCCATTTAAAGGGATAGTTCACCCAAAAATGAAAATTTGCTCACTATTTACTTACCCTCAATTGGTTATAAACCTTTATGAGTTTCTTTCTTCTGTTGAACACAAAGGACTATATTTTTAAGAAAGCTGAGAAACTGTAACCATTGACATCTATTGTAGGAAAATCAAATAATATGGAAGTCACTGGTTACAGATTTTCAGCTTTCTTCAAATTATCTTCTTTAGTTTGTTCAACAAATGAAGGGTGAGTAAATAATGACAGAATTTTCATTTTTGGGCGAACTATCGCTTTAAGGCTCACTTCCCTGTTCCCTCACTTTTACCCTAAAGGGACACTCACTTTGAGTTTTGCAGAAAGTACTTACCCTCTACCTGGCAGCAAGTAAACTTTAACGAATGGATCAGAGTAGCCATTATTGTCCCGAGGCGCCAGATTCCGTGCTTGGAGAACATGGACGATGAGATTTCCCAGCTGTTTGTCATAATTTATTTGAAGCTGCAACATAGAAGGAAGAAAAAAGTCTCTCTTCTGCTGAAAAGGCAAATGACTATTGCATGAATACACTCTTTTAAACCAACTTTGTGATATTTTATAGAGTTTGCATTCATAAGCAACCAATTTCTAGTTAAGTAGATAACTAGAAAAGTTCATATTGAAATTTCCACTTTTACAGGTCTCTAAATTACAATTATTAAAAATTCCACTTGCAGGTTTCTTATGGCCTTAATGAGCTACTGATATAGTTGAGATGATGTGAGCTCAAATCTACCTGGATTTCTCCTGAAACTAGGTGGGACTGAGTTTTTGCACCCTCAGAGGTCTAAGAAACAAAAACATCAGCAGTAAGAAAAGACGTGGTTTTGCATTTGACTCTCTGTATACAAAATAATTGTGTGCATGGGATATGCATACCTTGCTGTGGCGTTTCTTGCTGACAGAGGGTGAACCGGGCTGGCCAGGACTGGGAACTGCACTGGAGCCTGCAGACGCTGAGGGTTTATCCAGTGCTGACGCAGAGGAGGACGGCACCTGCTGCTGGGACACTTTCTGCAGCTCGGCAGCCAGCTGCTTAGGGTCCACACCTGGTGACCGTGGAGGTCTGTCTCCTGTATATTTAGAAGTCAGGTGTTAGTTGTCAAGTGTCACCGCGGTTCCTTAAGACAATATCATTTGATTGTCTTTTTCAATGACTGGAGGTTCTCACCTTTGACCTGGTCTTGCAGGTCTAGATAGGAGCTATCAGAATCAGACAGCATATTTATGTCACTGGAAATAAAAAGACGTTGAGGAGATTAGTCTCAAGTTGCATGAGTATATTTTTGGTAATAGTTTCTTTTATGGCAAAAATCATTAGAATATTATTTACAGATCAAGTTCCATTAAGATATTTCATATATTTTTTACTCTAAATATATCAAAACTCAATTATTGATTAGTAAAATGCTTTGCTAAACACTTAATTTGCCCAACTTTAATGGCGATTTTCTTAATATTTAGATTTTTTTGAACCCTCAGATTTCAGATTTTCAAATAGTTGTATCTTGACCAAATGTCCTATTCTAACAAACCATAAATCAATGGGAAGTTTATTTATTCAGCATTCAGGAGTATAAGTCTCAATTAACAAAAAATGACACTTGTGACTGATTTTGTGGTCAAGGGTCACATGTGACCTGTTACCCTCATTTTTCACATTTAAACCATTCTACATTTTTTGTACTAAAGTCCCCGATATACTTCTAAATGCATCAAAGAACTAACTAGACTCATGTTATTTCAAACAAAATCATGACAAAGTGAGTTTGTTGCAAAAGTTGGAAACAAACTTTTTAGAAAAATTCAGCTTCGGCTTCAAACCATCATTGGTCAATATGAATTATGCAATAGGTATGTGTGGCTCTTATGCTCCGCCTTCTTTGACATTTAAATAATATTAGGTTTAGTTTATCTGTTCAGATGGACTGGGTCAGATGCAGGTATTTTGAAGTTGTAACTTTAATCAACACATTTACATTGTTATTAAGAAGAAATAACGCAAAACATCGTCAGAATCATTGCTAAATAAATTAGAAAATTTCCTATTTGTACATTGGGGCTTTAAATATCATGTTTCATTCAGAGCTAGATAGAAATCAGAAATAAAAAGCATCTAAAGCATGTAGCGCATAACTATTAATTAAGCAGATCTGAAACTTACAGTCTGATACATAATTCAGCCTCTCCGACCTGGTGACCAACCAGCCCTTGCACCTCCTCGTACGTCTTACCACTCAAGGAAATGTTGTTCCACTCTAGCACTTGCATTCCTGTGCAAACACACACACACACACACACACACATAAAATCAGCCACACTTAATTCTTTACATTGGTACAAATATGCTGTAATAACCACTGCAACACCACACATCATGTTCGATTAAACAAGCTGTGCTGAACAAACCCCGTGAGAAAGGAGAGGAAACACGTGCAACAGAGTTCACGGCAGATCACAGCAAACCAAAACCTCTCAGCGCACTTACACAGATGAAAGCGTGTCTTCAGGTAGGCCAGGTATGCCCTCTTTGGGCGTTTCGAAGCTCCTACATTACGTTGAATGGTTGGGGTCCCTAGGGGTGAATGTGTACTTGGGTCATTTACACACTTAAAGATTTTATTGTTTAATGTGAGAGACTAAACAGCCGGCTCACATTACTCCACAGCTTAACACCAGCCTGTTACACTGAGCTTGAGAATATAAGTCAGTCACATGGCTGTTGTAACCATGACGACCGCATGCATAATCACACTTGCACCAAGTAGAAGCATTTGACATTTCACCTTTAAGAAGCTTATTCTGCTGTTGGGACAATATGTGGGAGAGAGATGATACTATTAAATAGGTCAAGAAAAGATGAGGAAGTTAGTTGCAAGGTATGATTTTGTCATTTGTATTTTCTCAATTATTCTGCATTGTATGTATTATGATGTATAGTTTTATGGGAAAGTTAGAGTGGGTCTCTGTAAGTCTGTAAATTCGTATTCTGCACTTTGTAGCTCTTTGTATGCTTTTGTTAAATATCAATAAATAAAAAGGAGGGTGAAAAAAGAAAAGATGATAAGAAATGAGATGAGATCAAATGAAAAGAGAAAGGACAAGATGAGATCAAAAGAGACAGCATGACAATAGACGAGAAGAGACGAGGTAAAAATCAGATCATAATGAAAGGGACAAGGTGAGATGAGAAAATGTGAGGTGAGATATAAAATGTTAAGAAGATAAGAGCAAATGAAATATATGCAATAATAAACAAGATTAATGCAGATGAGACAAGAAGAGATGAGATCAGGAGAACAGAGAAGAGATAAGAGTGGAAGATTAGAAGAGATGAGACCAAATAAAAGGAGATGCGACAAAGAAACGTAGAGAAGAGAATTTGAGAGGTAGAAGAAGAAACAAACTTAGAAGAGAAGAGACAAGAGCAGATGACGAGAGAAGAACAAGATGAGAAGAAAAAAGGTTACAACAGAAGAGACTTAATGAGATGTGACAGATATAATAGGGTGGCATAATATATCGTTTCAACATTGATATCATAATGTTTGTATCCGCAATTGTTACATTGCAGGACCTGCAAGATTGAGTGGGGATTATAGTTGACCACGAGACACAATTAAGAATACATGAAATTTGTGGAGTCATTGCACAATTGAGTGAAAGCTTATCACTTGCTTGTGTTTTAAAGCCTTTGACTGTAAACATTTCAAAAGAGTTTAAAGCATTTAGGCACAAAAAACTGTATGGCTTATAAGTTTAATAAATATAAATTTTACTGAATAATTTACACAAGAAGACTATTTTACATTGGTTAATCAATTTCTGTACATGAATCCTGTTAGACTCCCCAGAAAACCATAAAGCACCGTTTATTTAATTTGTATAATTTCTTCTTGTATTTTTCTTTGTTTGTGATTTGTTTATTATATGTAATTCATGGTTCACTCAGCTACAGAATCATCCCAATCAATCCAAATGAATGAATTCCTTCCATATAGAACTATTCAAGTCATCTGGTGAAATTGTACTCATATCGTAATATATATATCACACAAATATCACATTGTCAGATTTTTCCAATATTTTGCAGCCCTAAGATATAAGATTTAAAGATATGGTAGAAAATGAGAGGAGAGGTTAAAAAGTAGACAAAACTAAATGTAATATTGACACAAAGAAACACAATCAGAGGAGAAGAGACAAGCATAGGGTTAAGGAGTCAAATGTCCAAATACAAAGTGATATTTGATAGAGAGAGCGAGAGGAGGAGGTGAAAGACAGATGTGAAGTGTCAGTCCCAGTCAAAGCTCAGAATGTTCTCTCACAAAGCCCAGCTGTTGTATATGGCCTCATAAATAAGCCTGTGCGCAGACAGATCCACTCCCTATGGCTTCACTTTCCCCCTCACCACCTATCCCGGCCCCTCGTAAATTATGACCCGTAGAAAGCAGCACAAAACCCAGAGCCTAAGCAGACCTAATTTATAATGCTTCGTGTTCACCCTCACCCCAAAGCAAAAGAGAGCATTAACATCTCCGTCACAACAGAGATCAATAGAGCTTGTAAAATTCAGCTCCATCAAAATGCCTGAAATAGTCCATCAAGATGGTGCGAAAAATTCAGATTTTACTCTTGGTTTTATTTCAAAGTCTGTGAAGATTCTTCCAAGTCAATGAAAAACTCTAGCCGTCAGCAATCAATGGGCGAATCTGTCACAATGAGGTCAATTCACACTTGTGCAAAGTGCACATTTACATAACTGCATGGTAAAGAAGACCGTGGTGAAGCAGTAAAACCTCAAACTCTTTTGAACTGAACGCCCTAGAGACATGATCTCAGTCAAAGTTTCGATATAAATTTAACACTGATCTGCGCAACACCTACGCCGACAGTATACACTGCAGAGGAAACACAGTCATGAACCTTAAGCTTCAACTTCATTTTCTCCTTCTCTATCTTTATCTCTCGCATCAAGAGTGAGTCATTCTGTGAGCCTGGAGGTGAAGAATCCCGCAAATTAACATCATTTGTTTTTTTTCTGTCTCCTGCTCTGAAATATCCCGTCACTTTGTGCCCTTTAACATCAACCCACGTGATTCTCTCTCTGCTTTAAAAGACAGTGAACATTGATACACCGTGTCAGCCTAACCCAGTCAGTGAACCCACATAGGAACATGTCTTTTAAAGTGTAACCACCTTTCGATGAGGTGCCTACCTTCCACAATCTTCCCCGTCTGTTCTGCTGCTCCTCCAGGTAATACTTTGGCAACATATGCACCAATGTCTCCATTGCTTCCCGGGACCTCTTTTCCTCCAACCACTCGAATCCCCAGTCCATTTCCTGTGAGGAAAGAACATTGTATCAAAATAAGGAGGTCAAATACCTACACAGAGGGCGAACAAGCATGAAAAGTGGGATCATTTAGTTTTTTATTCCTATATTTGTTTGATCAGTAAATTTCCTTTAATTGTTACGCACAATAACTGAAAGATTTTGAATCAAAAGGTCCAATTAAACTAACCAGCAAGTACTTAACATATTTGTTTTGTCTAAATTCTGAAAAAGGCATAATGATGAGCTTAATTTATACATTCATTTTCTTTTTAGCTTAGTCCCTTTATTAATCAGGGGTCGCCACAGCGGAATGAACCACCAACTTATCCAGCATTTGATTTACATAGCGGATGCCCTTCCAGCTGCAACCCATTCACACACATACACTATGGACACTTTAGCTTACCCAATTCACCTCTAGCACATGTCTTTGGACTTGTGGAGGAAACCGGAACACCCAGAGGAAACCCACGCCAACACATAATGATAAGCTTTTCAAAAATAAAATACATTTCCAGTGTAGCATTCAGTAAACTGTTCTTAAAAGAACCATATTTTTTCATAGCTTGAAGAATACTTTGATAATCTGTTAAAATCTTTTTGTTCAATGGAAAGCGTTTATTTTAACGAGTGATGGGTTAAAGGTTTTTGATGAAACCATTTATACCAGCAAAGAATTTAGTAGAATATTATTTAAATATAAACACATTTTTTCTATATAAATGTTGGGTAAAAAGACAGTAAACTGCACTTGCTACATTTAGGCAAGAACCAACTGTATAATAAAGCTAGATTTTAAAGGACTTCCTTCCATACCAAGCCACTGCCTAAATTTGATGAAAAACCTGTAATGGACTGTTGTCTTAAAAGTTCAGAGTGTATTCAATATTTTTTCTATATGTTTCCTAAGCATTAATGAGTAAATTCTAAATACTCACTGAAGCAAAACATCTGATAACCAGACACTACAATCAACATAGAAACTCCAGTTCCCTTTAAAGGGATAGTTTAGCCAGATTTACTTAATATTTGCTCACCCTCAGGTGGTCACCAACTTTTGTTTTTGAGTTTCTTTAAAGAAAATTCTGCGAAGAAAGCTGAAAACCTGACTTCTATAGAAGGAAATCAAATACCATGAAAGTCGATGGTTACAGATTTACAGCTTTTTTCTAAATATCTTATTTTTGTGTTCAATAGAAGAAAGAAACTCAAAAAGGTTTGGAACAAGTACAGGGGGAGTAAATGATTCCCGAGTTTTCAGTTTTGCGTGAACTATGCCTTTAAGTTTGGCAATCATTTGCAAATCTTTTCCAGGCCCACAGTGCTGATTTGAAAATTCCTTACAATTTTACTAACCTTTTCTATGACTTTAATAACATACATCAAAATCATAGTACACATACCCTTCCATCAGACTAATTTCCAATGTGCACATTACCTAAATTACAGTGCAACAAATCTACCAGTCACAGTGCAGTTCACTTGATATAGCCTTATTCATTGTCTTTTTAAGGCGCTTGTTTCTTCATCAGTTTCTAATTACGAGAATAATCCAATTTGTGCATTACACGCCATTTTGAGCTTTGATGACTGATGAAACTGGAGGGATGCCAATCTGCCACATTGCTGTGTAATGTCTGCCCTGTTCTAATGCTTAAAGGAACAGTGACACAACAGACAGAGGGGAATCAGCCCCACCTACGTTACATACCAAAGCATAAGAAGGGGGGCAAGACCGCTGATGTGCTTTTTGCTCAGCGGGTTTGTGTCTTGTTGACATTTTGTGTGCAATGATCTGGAAAAATGAAGTGCCACAAGAGGACGCTAAAGGGGAATTGGAGAAGGGATAATGTGTTGTTTAGTAGTAGGCCTAAAATAAAACTGTGCCAATGCAATCTCAGCATGGCGAAACTAATGTTTGCATAGACATAAGCCCTGGGCATTTCTCCATGCTTGCCTGGTAGGCAAACAGATCCTCTTTTACCATGGGCAGCTGTCTGCATTGTTGGAGCATGTCAGAATGCCAAATAGCATTGAATATTTGACAGGCTGCATGTCTTACCTGATACGCTACGATCTTTGGGATCCCTCTGTAGTTTTATTCTGGCATGAGGAAACGGGTAGTGAAACTTTCCCTAAAGATGCATAAAATAACCATATTCAGAGAAATCTTTCTTTACAAAAGAATTTGCAATGCCATGTTGTAATATACATTCCAAATACCTGTCTTCTGTCCATCCCTTGTCCGTTTTCAGCGCGTCCGTCTCTTGGTTTATCAAACCAGTTGGTTTCCTCCTGACGCAGGTGGTACGCTTCAGAAAAACAGATGGAAATTAAAACGTTAAAGTCTTGCTTGCCTGTGAAAACAAACCCCTAAAGGCCCTCCAGTAATATCAGGTGCTAGAGACAGCTATGGTTTGTATGCAGTTTTATATTCAAACAATACAGAGCCATCTGGGATAGAAAAGGAAATGGTTATACAAAGTAGAGCAGTTATTCTCACATGCAAACCTTAAACAAACCCTGAGGACTCAAGTCTTTTTTTCTTTTTTATATAAATAAATCAAAATATATATTTTTTTAGATCAAGTCCCAGCTTTGGCCCACACAATCAGGTTTTGCTTGGCCCACATGCCGCAGTGAATTATGATACATGACTGGACCAAGTCTGACTTCCAGACAAGGGCCAAACATGAACCATATCTGGGTCAAGACACACCCAAGTTAATAACTAATAACTGGGCCTGAACTGGGCCAGATAGGTTGGTGTGTCACGATTGCAATGAAATTGATAAACCCATGAAGCATTGCACTTTAGGCACACCTTTTCTTAAAGCGACCTGATTGGTAGAAAATTGTTCTTTATTCAAAAATTCTTTTAATGCATTTGGCCATGGCAGGCCAAACTTACGTGGTCCACATATACATTTTTAACATCTGGCCCAAATCTTATGTGCCACCTTAAAGACGGTGCCACCTCTGCCAAACCCAGGCCATGTTTGGCCCATATGCTGTATGGCAGTGCCGGATGAATGCCTGCTGTGCCAGCTTTATGCCAAATCTGGACCAGAATTCTTCACTACCTGGGTACTATACATATCTCCAAACATCTAAAGTTTTTTTTTTATAAATAAAAAGGGATTAATGACAGACAAAGGGAGTATACTACTTTACATTAGCGTAGAGTTTCTTGGACAGAATGTAGAAAACGTTTTATATCATTCATTTCTTGAGAACACTCAAAGGCAACTTCAGATGCATTTCATTATGGATTAGTGCATAATTGGCCTCATGTCATCATCAAGAGGAATGAACATTTAACAGACAATTTTAGTATTTTCAGACCTGACATTGTGATGTAAAACGATATGACAGATGTAGATCCTGTTATTCTTTGTTGTAACAAAGAGTTCTGTGTATTTGTGGTAATATTCCAAGCTTTATGAGTGCAATCAGATTCATCAGGAAGTCAGTACTTCAGAATAGATACAAATTGACTTGATATGCAAAACTATTACCAGCATTATACGAATGAGGTTTTGTCCACCAAATTGTTTGAAATTGTAGCAGCTTAAAATGAGCAAATGGTTGGTTATTTTTAGAAAGAAAGGAGTGTGAAATTCCAATTTAATCACAGAAGCAAGAGCTGCATTCACTAACACAGCATTACATTAGTGTGCAAATTTGTCATACTTCTTGCAACATGTTGTTATGGAGATGAATTTGCGGTCGATTTGGTTGCCTAACAGCTCATGGGTGATTGGCAGGCGGGTGGTCATGGTAGCGGAGGTGTGGGGGAGACGGGAGAGACGTGCAGGAGTCTAAGGTGGTTATACTCTACCGTTTGTGACATTCTCATGTGAGTTTCCTGGATCGTCTCTGCTCAAACCCACCAGGGATTCACTTAGTGCTGCAACCAAGGCAAATGCATTTACTTCCAGATGGAACATATGATGAACAACACATCATATGCTGTTAAATGTATGGGAATACTTTAAACATAAACAAACAAAAAATACATGTTTAATGTTTTGGGTTTGAGCTCCAGATTTAGTGCTTGAGTCATTCTTGAACTCTAAATTGCATAACAATTACAATATTCATATTTTGTAACATATAGTGCTGTTAATGGAACTTCGTGCTCTTCGCATGAAGGGGCATGCAATAATATCAGCTACTATGCTGTCAATCCTAAAATATCTACTTTCATTTTTTTTCCATGACAGATTCACACACCAGAAAATGTAAACAAAGCTGAGAAAAAGCACTTTCTATTTGAAGGCATTTATTAGTTCTTGAATGAAAAGAAAGCAGAAGAAACATGCAGGAAAATGAAAGAGTTTATTTAAAACAGACAGAAAGAGACATGCAAATCACTTGATCAATTTATTAATTGAACATCAAACATGCAAACACAAACCGGCATGTTAGAAATTTCTCCAGCTATTCTAGCAACATGCATGAAAGATATCATCTATCATTGAGAGATAGACCTTTATATGGGCTATGACGTGTTATTAATAGGAAATAACGTTTTTTCTACAGAAGGAAATTGAAACTTAATTTAATAAATTTAAAAATAAATGCCTGACCTTATAGAGAGCAGTGTAGTTACATTACGACTTGATGAATAATGCTGAGATTTTGCTAGAAGGCACTTTAAGATAATTAAATAGATAACTAATCAAAAACATATGCAGATCTACTCTTTACAAGCAGCTTAACTAGAGTTTTTGAGGCTCATAAGGCTATTTCTGTGCTACTGACAAGAGAGATTTATAATAGGTCCCACTAGTGTAAGCGCAATTTTTCTTCATTAATCCCATTCAGACAACACATGTATGTATTAACTGAACATGCAGAGAATGAAAGCATGCACTAGACGTATTCACAAAGAAACAGAAGGATAACCTGTTATGAAATCCCATGCAAACATTATAACTCTAATACTATACAGTAGAAATTTGATTATAAAGAACTGAACAAACTGAATAAACTGAGACATTGTGATCGCTTCCATTTTTAAGCAAAGTATAAGCAAGCTCAAACAAGACAGAAAGCAAATGTATTCAGAGAACTTATGCCTTCACATAGACTGAAAGAAGCACTTACAAGATGAAACACAGATAAGTAAAAAACCGAGACTGTGTATGCAGAATCTTTCCAAGACGATAGTCTGTGGACAAACAAATTACCTTCACTATCAGACATGGTGCCCTGCAGATCATCCATTAGCATATAGCCACGTCCTCTTGAAGGATCTTCTCTGAGATGTTGCTGTTGAGAGTCTTGTAGGGACAGGCATGACCCAAACTGATCACGAGAGTCTGCAGATATGGGTGGGAGTGGACCCGCAGATGCCCGTGCCATACCCATTGGCTGACCAACTGGACTCAGTGGGCTCTCTTCCTCTGAATTCTGTGCCACAATAGGGATACGTCCACGTCCACTTTGTACAATGGGCAGGCTTGTAGGCTTTGACCTGCCTGATGGAGTCTGGAATGCTGAGGTCTCTGAAGAGGCTTCACCTTCTGCTTTGAGTCTTAGAGAAGAACTTGAGAGGTCTCGTTTAATGGACAGGTCAAGCCCATACACGGATGAGGGTCTAGAAGAAGGACGAGACCTGCTTCCACTAGGATAAGAAGAGTCTTCCCCTAAAGAGGACCTCATTCCTGGGCTCAGATTCAGGCTTTGACCCAGATTGAGTGAACCTGCCAAATTGGCCCCAAGTGTGGAACCCAGGTATTTCTGTTGTTCAGCAATATTTTTCCGTAACCCAAAGGTGATCTCATCCTGCAGAAGTCTGCTTGACCTGGGAGAAGAACTACTGGACCCCAGGTAACTACTATAGTCTGTTTCTAGACCCCTGCTATCCTGCATTGAAGAGTACTTGCTAATGTTGCTGGTGTTTTTGTGTTTCTGGTAAAGCATAGACGTTGGGAGTTGCTTGGCAGCCTGCTTCTCTAAGGTCAGTCTACTAATACTATACTTTTCTGTTTTAGGGAAGGCCCTGTAGCCTCCACTAGACACCCCAGTGCTGGGGGTATAGTGATGTGAAAGTCCAGCAAGCTGCTCTAAGCTTTCAGTGCCCCCTGTGCTTCTCCTAAACTCCTGTTTCAGTTGCTGTTTTAAAAGCTTCAGTTCAAATGGCTCTTCCATTGGGTCCTCTTCATCTTGGGCCTTACCATAGGAATGAAGCCTGGAAGAGCTGCCCAGGTAGTCTGAACTAACATCGGCAGCAGCATGTCTCAGAAGACGCTCTGCTTTGGCCAGTTCCCTTTCAGCAATGCCATAGCTGGTGGATGAAAGGCTACCAGTGCTTTTTGCAAGTTCTGCTGCATCTTCTAAAAGCATGTAGCTTCTTGGTGTTTGATGTTGATCTAAGTCTGAATAGAAGGAGTCAGCAGATACATTGGACATTGGACTGACTGCCATGCTGCCAGTACGGTCTTCTAAGCTGTGTAAATCAAGGTGGTTGCTGTATTTTCCTCCCAAGTAAGAAGAGGTGTCATAGCTAGATGCAATTTTTGTAGAATCTAATTCAGAGAGGAGAGCAGCTTGTTGTCTGGCTTTCTGCTGGAGCAAGAGCATTTGGTGGTAGCTCTGTTGTTGTGAGGCAGTCAGAGATGGAACAGAAGAGTAGATGGACTGGGATTGGTATGGCGACTGAGGCTGGTACAGGGACTGCTGGTACTGAGAGTACTGGTATTGGGAATATTTTCCATACGGGTCATGCTTGGTCTGTGGAGGAACAAACTCATCAAGTTCTGACTGGGGTGCAGTACGTGGTCTTTCAAGCCCATGTCCGCTGATATCCTCTCCACCTCTTGTCTCACGAATGTTACTCACCTCACTGTCAGACATGTAGTCACGGTCCTCTGCAACACTCTGCAGATAGGCCCTTTCCCTTTTCTCCCTTTCTTTGAGCAATGCATCCTTTCGTCGGTTAATGCCCATCTCCAGGTATCGCAGCTTGGCATCAATCTCCTTTTCTTCCTCATCCAGTTCAGCTTGCTTTTTACGCAGTTTGGAAGACTCCCTTTCAACCAGATCTAGCTCACGGTCAATGTCCTGTAAGATTTTTGCTCGTGCCATGTTAGTGCTTCGGCAAAGACGGCGACGAGCTGAGCCAGTGCTGTAGGCTGCTTGACCAGCATTTGCTGCTTCTTCCTCTGAAGGTGGGTTAGGGAGGGTTCTCTTAACTTTCTTTTGGGTGCCAGATGGAGTTCCACTTGGAGATCCCTTTGCCTTTAAAGGACAAGTAAAAAAGCAAAATCAGTGTCACAAAACATGATGAATGTCACGACGTATAACTAAACTTATCAACAATTAAGAAAAAAATATTACATTTTTACAATACAATACAATACAATACAATACAATTCATACAATAGTACTTTAAAATTTTAACACCTGAGCTTTCCAATTCTATTGAAAATAAGTCTATGGCCAAAAATACGTCTCTTGAGGATTTTGTTTACTCATGACAGGCATGCATTGAGGATGGAAAAATATATCAGTGGTGATATATTCTATATCAGTGGTGCTGCTGCAATGCCTTTAAAGGGCATTCAACAAGCACTGAAAATATTAAACAAGACATTAAAAAAACAAGAACAACAATAGGGCAATACTACAATTACTTAAAACCAATGAAAGCTAAACAACAGTATAAAGACAGACAACAAATATATACCAAACAATTTAAAAGTGTTAAATTTGAGAAAGACTGAGAGAGTTAATTCATGAAAAGCATTTTTTTTAAATATTAAAAACTAACAATATCAAATATACTCACAGAGTAACTCTCAGAATACTGGAAATTTGTTGCTGCCCTCTCTTCTGCAGTTGGACTCATGGGTTTGGGGTCAGACATTGACCTCTGTATGACCTTGGGAGCCCTAGGACACGTTGGTGGACCTTTGGATAAATCTGTGACAGAACGTATTCTCTGTGGGCTTGTGTCTCCAAGGGGTTTCTCATAGGACAAATACTCAAGGGATTTACTAGGGGATACACAAGGAGAAATTGGAGAGTACAGTACTTTTGGGGATTTTGGAGGACCTGGAGCAACCTGAAGAGTGGATGCATCTGCTTTGAGGAGAGGGGATTGGCCAATATCAAGTGGAGTGGGGCGTCTCTTTGGAGATAATGTTCTATCAGAGTCAGGATAATCTACTCTAGCATCTACCTGCACAGAGTGACCCCTTAGCGTTCCAGAGTCTGTTTGTACAGAAATCTCAGTTAGGGCTTGAACTGAAACAGCGCCTCTCTCACCCATGCCATTTTTACCACCACGTGGTCTACTGCGCCTGCTTCGAGCAGGAACTTCCCACTCATCCTGGTCTTCATCATCTGTCTGTACACAGCTATCAACACTTTTCTTTGTAGTTTTCTTCTTTCTTCCTGCAGTGTAGGCCTTTTCAGTATTATCCTCTTCATCAGTCTGGCAGCCACTGTCCATCTTTCTTTCTCCTGTCACAACAAGAGGCTCTGGCAAGACTTCACCTGGATACATTTGCCTGAACTTCTGTTCCTCTAACTGTTGCCTGAGCTGTTCCTGGAGCCTTTGAATCTGCTCTAACTGCTCCTGTTGCTGAGCATAAGTTTCCTTTTGCATCATTAGGTGGGCTTGTCTCTCTTCTTCTTGCTGACACAGTATTTGCTGTTTCATGGCCTGAAGTTCTTCCAACTCCTTTTGCACAAGAAGCTGCTCCTGCTCACGGAAACGCTGTATCTCCTGCCTCTCCCACTCAAGTTCTTCAGCCAAGCGCTGCTGCTTTATCTTCTCAAGCTCAAGAAACTCACGCTCCATTTGGTACTGTCCATCTCCTGGAACCATGGGTGAAGACAGAGCTTCTAAAGATGCTGCAATTGCATCAAGTGAAGCATTTGTGTATGTATCTAGTCCTGTCACTGTGGTGACTGTAGAAACCTCATCAGAGAGAGTTGAGGAAAGGCCAGCCCTTGAAACACTAGTCTCCAGATTTAAGGGTAGGTCAGTTTGCCCTTCTGCTGTGGTCAAAGCAATAGTTGAAAGAAAACTATGAGATCTAGTCAGAGGTTGATTTTGCAGATTTGACAATGAAGGCATAGTATCACTTGTGTGCATGCCTGATAGTGTATTATAGGATGTGCTGAAGATAGATCCAGGTTGGGTAGTTATGGCATAGGTAGAAGGTACTGGTGCTGCTACAGAAGAATAAACAATACCATTGGAAGATCTCAGGACACTAGACACCCCATAGTGGGTTCCAGCTGCTGAAGTAATTCTGGCTTGAGTATACTGTGGAACTGTCATTCCAGTGCACACTCCTGTAGTTTTGCTTGAATAGTCCACAGCTTCACCTGTTAAAAGTTCATTTTGTTAGATTAAAGTTCAGCCCATACAAAAGCGCAAAGGCAAAAGCACTGAGGTTTCCATGCAGCTTCAGAAGGATGGAAAATGAGAAAAATGTATATTGAATTGCATGCAATGACATGCAAACACATCCAAAATGGAGAAAAAAGGGCATGCAAAAAAATAAAACAAAACATGCATATGAAAAATCAGCTGGGAATAAGTAAAGGTAACTCAAATTGATAAAAAGAAGAAAGATCTTCAATGCCATACTGACCTCCCACAGACATTTTTCCAGAAGTCAGGTCTACAGCACCTTCAGTGGCATCCTTGTAATCATAGCTATGCTTACTTTTATATAGAAAAAGACCAGCCTCTGCCAAATTTGTGTCAGACATTGAGGGTTTAATGCCACCGAGACCTCTCATACCATAAGGAGAACGATCATATTGATAATGATCATCTCTGTAGCCAAAGCGATCCTCTGGTAATGGAGCTGAGGGCTGCTGAGTTGCACAGCTGCTCGCAAAAGGAAGCTTATAGACTACATCACAGCAGACTGCTCTTCTTCCACCTGTAAGATCAACTGGTTTTCCATCATCCTCTGTAATTACAGCAGTGACCACCTCTGCAGTGGACCCATTCATTGCAACCATGGTCTGTGCAGCTTTCACTGTGGTAAGGTCAACTGCACCTGATAAGCCTGTTTCTAGTCGAGGAGGTATAGCTGCACTAATGCCATTGTTTGCAATTGTAGGAGCTATTGTTACAGGAAGAGAGTGAGTTTTACCCATGGTTGTAGAGAGATTTATGGGTTTCTCTGGTTGAGAATCCACAGGTCTGTAAATAATTTGAGACACAGGCTCAAACGATTTCGCTGTTGTAAGTTGGAGAGGCACTGATGTAGCCAGAGATGCATCACTACCATAAGCTACAGTGGCTGTGCACGTGAGGATTGTAATGTTGTCAGTAACCACTGAAACTGAGGAAGTGTCAGTACTTAGGTTTACTACAGATGACTGCACAGCACTTTGTTGACGTCCACCACCATCAACAGCAAGAGACTGTCGTCTTGATTCAGAGGAAGACAGATCTATACCTTTCATGGATGTCACTGCATCTATTTTTGGGGTTCGGAGATCCACTACTTCACCAGGATGATAGGCATGACCATTCTGTATTTGAACTGCTTCAGGTTTAGTGGTTTCTTGAACAACAGAGATGCCAGTGGCTCTTGGCATGGGATGTGGAGGTGGTGTTCTTTCATGAACAACAGAGACTGTGGTTCTTTGGACTTCAGTGGTAACTACCTGAACACCAACATTTGGAATAACCGATTGAGGCTGTGTTGAGGCTGAAATAGCCTCATAGACATGACTCATGCTAGAAACTACTTTCTCTGGACCACAAATTTCTTGACTTTCAATAGATTCAGTTATTCGTGTGAATGCCAGTGGTACTCTATTTGTTTGTGACTGTTGAGGTGGTTGAGGTGGTGAAGGAGGCAGTTTTTGATGTGATTCTTGGCTAGGACTTATTGATGCTTGGGTTGTGATACCTTCTGTAGGTGAACTGGGCTGAGATGGCAAAGTAATAACAACATATGTGTCACGCAAAACTTTGCCAAACCTGGGTGATGTAGGGGACTTGAGGGGAGATGTGGTCCCTGTCCTACTCTCAGCAGAAGGACTTAGGTTAAGGACATTGTCTGCACTGCTTGTAGTAAGTATTGTAGGTCTTGTGGCAGTGTGGGCAGTAAAGGATGGCTGAGCACCGGCCATGGGTTTGGGAGCTATTGGAGGTTTAAAACTTTCCCCTTGCTTGTGACTGAAGTTTAGGCCTGCAGGGATAGAGGACGGCTTTGGTGGTACAGGAGGGGGAACATGGGGCTTGTAGCCTTGACCTAGAGGCTGTCTTACTGGTACACTGTCTCCTGTAGTTGAGATGCCAACTGGTGTAGTTCTTGGGGGGACTTGTGGTGGAGTCTTTTTGGGATACACAGATGGTTTAGGAAGTGTTGGAGGAGGTAGGGGTGGAGGAACTGGAATTTCTGCTTTTTCCAGAGATGCAGCTCTGCGTAGTACTACAGGTTTCGGAGGAACCGGTGGAGCAGTTGATACAACACTAGGCACAGAAGACACTACATATTGTGGTACAGTTGACAAGGGTGATACACTTACAATTAGGGGGACAGACTGTTCTAAAATTTCGCTGGGCACTGATGCTGTAAAAGCATCAATTTGGCTAGGGGTTGATGACTTAGACAAGTCGACAACACCTGCTTGCTCATTTCCTACATCTTTTTCTGTGGCATCTTTTGAGTCACTTGATACTACAGGTAATGTTACTTCTCTTTGTAGTGACAAATCATCTACAACTGGCTCTGAGGCTGATGTTTTCTGGGCCGCCTCATCCACAGGTGATTCTGGTGCAGTCTTAGTAGTTGACACTGTAGAGTCTTGTGTTTGATCTGCAAAGTTTTCTTCACCAGATTCCTCTTCACCTGATGAGCACTGTGTCACTCTCAGATCAGGTATGGGCAGTATTCGTCGTACAGGTGCTGTATCTGTTTTCTCAACTTGAACACTGGTTGTCCCTTGTGTCATGCAACTTAAATCAGGGTCTCCTTGAGTTGGGCTCGTTCCTGGAGTCAGCACAGTTTTTTTCTTCTTCATAAGTTCTTCATAGGCTGCCTCTGCATCTAATAATGGCCTTCCATCCTTCCCAGACTGGCCTGTTATGCTGGATGAAACAGTCTCTTTGCTTGAAATAGTATTGACCAACTCTGTTTCAGGTTTAGGAGCATCTTCTATTGGCTTATCGTGTTTTAGCTCCTGTTTCTTAATCATAATCTCCTTTCTTTGCATCATGTCCTCATAAACCTCATCAGGTGATCTTAGGTTTTTTTTTGGTTTCTCTGACACATAAAGCTTTTCTGGTTCCTGCTCACAGGATGCATCATCAACAAGAGACTCATAGGCATAATCTTCTATTAGCATGCCCCCATACAGAGATTCTTTACCAGGTGGAGATTCCTTTCTCTCATTAGTAGGAGATTTGGCTTTAAGCATAATCTCTTCATATGCCTCTTCTGCCGTTTTTAATGATTGCTTTTCCTTTTCTTTTGATTGATTATCAGCATGTTGCTCATCTGTTGGAGAATACAGTGAGACTGATGTTGGTAACTGATAAACCTTTTGGACAGCAACAATTTTCTCTGGGAGTATCTCAAAACTCTCTGGTTCTGACTCCATGCTTGGGGAAAGGTCTGAGCAGGAAGACCTGCGGAATTCCTCCATTTCTGCTTCCTGCCTTAGCTCTTCTGTGGGAGATGCGTCCTCAATTGGTGAGAGATTACTTGGAGGGGTTTTAGGCCTTTCTCTCCTTCTCTGTGCCCTTATCTCTTCTTTGTCTTTCTTTGACTTTTTTCCTGAGCCCTTTTGCTTCTCCTGTTCTCTCAGAAGCTCCTCTTCTTCTCGCAACTCCTCTTCCTCTGATGAATCCTCAATGGTAGGAAGCATCTGACCTGGCTGCCGGTGTTTTGCTTTCCTCTGCTGTTTGCCCTCACCACTAGATCGAACATGACTTGGGCTGCTGCTGTCACTGTCTTCATCAAGAGAAGACAAAGATGTTGGAGACGTTCCAGGGGTAAAACTGGATGCATGCAAACTGGAAGAGCCTTCGCCTCTTGACCTGTCATCAGGAGAGTCTGTAAGGCTCTCTGGCTCACCGTCATCTGATGTCTGACGTACTGTTGCTGTACTGTTGAGCTCAATTGTTTTGAAATGTCGTATGCCAGCTCCACTGTCTACTGAAGGTTGTTCTACTTTAGCTAATTCTTCAATTTTAGTTACAGAGATAATACTTTTACACTCAGGCTCATCTTCTGGACTGATACTAGTGTTTTTAAGAAGACGTCTTGTCTTGCCTGATTCACTTTTCTCTTTGTCATCTTTCTTTGTGCTTTTATCCATTTGTTTTTTTTCTTGATCTTTGATTTTCCGTCTGACAAGATTTTCCTCGTCAGAGGGTGATGCATCCTCGTCTGCACTCATCTCGATGATCTGCTTCCTTATGAAATCCTCTTCATCCATAGGACTCTCAATTTCTCCTCCTTTATCTCCAAAAGTTTTTTCTCTTTGCAGTTCAGGTGAACGTTCTCCTTCACTACTGTCCTCAAAAGAATCTCCTTGGATATCAGTTGGAATGAGAAGTTTTTTACGCTCCTTTTTTGGAGCATTATTTGTTTGCTCTTTAGTTTCTCCATGTAGATCATCTTCTGAACTGGGTTCAGGTGACATTGGCAATACCTCCAGTCGCCTTTTTACCTTTGGAGTTTCAGATTTTGATTCCTCTTTAGGTGATTTCTGAGCCTCTAGTATTGGAAGGACTGTGCTTTCAAGCTTGGCCAGGTCTGAGGGACTTGTGGGGCTGCTTTCTTTATCTTTCTCACTAGGCTCCTTCAGTAGCTCATTCTCTTTTACTGGGACGGCAGCTACTTTGTTCTGCAAAACAGAAAAAAAGAATTAAAAATCAACAAATTATGATTTCAAGGCACAATAAAAATACATTAAAATAAATAAGAAAAAACTTTTGAATAATGCAGATGTTTAGATAATGAAGCTAAATATTCTACATCTATAAATCTATAGTAGTCAACAATTGAAGTGGATCAAAACTTTTCATCAATGTTGTCC
>CAIGQW010000596.1:12421067-12432007 GCA_903798125.1 Danio choprae
CACACACACACACACACACACACACACACACACACACACACACACACACACACACAAGTATGATATGAGTGCATAATATATAATAATATCATAATAATAATCACAGAATTTGCCAGAATATATTTGATATAACTTATTTTGCAACAGCTGATTTGGCCAGTTTGCAAGTTAAATAACTTATATATTTTAGATTTTAGCATATATTTTAACATTATAGTCAAATTAACAAAAGTGTATAAACACCTATAAAAATAAATAAATAAATAATAATAATAATAATAATAATAATAATAATAAAGAAACACTGTGAAATTTAATATGGCTTGAGGAAGACAACTTTGTGTCCCTTAGGAGACAATTATTAGCTCTGAGTCACACAAGCAGCCAACCTCAAAGGACAGACTTATGTTGACACACTGGTTGCGTGTAAGTGTTTCTCTACAGTCTACACAAGCAAATCACAAAGAGCAAATGCATTCATGTAGCTATACAACTCATATATATATGTATGAAGAGTTCAGATGCAAAAGCCTTTAAGTGCTGTCTGAAATTTTCTTCTAAAATGAAATTTTCTCAAGCTCATGTGTGTAGGTTCAGGAATTTCACTTTTATGGCCATGAATAGGTCCTTGTCATTGCCTTTAAAACGAAATAATTGAACAAGGAGGTTGAGAAAAATGCATATTTTAGAAGAAAATTTCAGACGGCACTTTTCCAAAGGCTTTTGCATCTGAACTCTTCATTTTTATAGGCATTGCACGACAGTTGTAACCTCATAATTAGCTACTGTAATTACTTACTATAATATATAATAGTTATTATAGAATATATATTAGCCAGTTATACCGGTACCCAGTTATATATATATATATATATATATATATATATATATTCATCAACAATGGTACAAGAGGTATACAGTGCTCAGTATATACAAGTACCCCATATACAAGTACACCCCTCACTAATCTATCTTTTAAATTCATATTTTTAATAGGAAGCTATACAATATTATGTTTGTGCATATACATTAGATTAGTCAGTACTGCAGCCAAATCTGGAGCTTATCTAACAAAATAACCTACGATAACGGCCCAGTACACCCAAGTGTATATGTTATAGAAAAATATGAAATACAAATTTAAAACATAGGAAAAATTAAGAGAAGAAAAGAAATTTGAAAAATTTTGTTGACATTTAGTAGGTTGTATTTTTTTTTTTGCAATATTTTGCTTGAATTTAACTGTATTATCTTTCAATTTCTAAATATGTTCGGTGACTAAAATATTTTTTAATAAATAAATCTGTTTAATAAATCTGTTTTGTTTAAATGCACCACAATACATTGCCTATTTTCACTGAGGAATGGATAACTAAAATATTTATTTTCAAAATGGGGTGTACTCATATATGCTGAGCACTGTAGATATTTCATCTAGGCGTATATGTGTTCATACAGATAATAAAAGGACAGCAACATTATACATAACATTAAACATATTATTAAAGGTATAGTTCACCTAAAATGAAATCCACTCAGCACGAGTGTGAGTAAATGTTAGGTGAACTCCCTTCAAACATATTTCCTGGCCTTTTCATTTGTACTTCCAGTGTCATAAAATACAGACAGTGATCCACAACTTTCTAAGCTTCTCCACTGTTCTATTTTTTACCTCCCCATCTTCTCTGTTCACAAAAAAGCAATGGATAATTTCCAAACAGGAAGTTGGTGAGTCATTTGAGATGCCATCAGACTGTGACTTTCCCTGTCCTTAGTGCACACACATTCTTAAACACATTCAGTCAAAGAGGCACAGAGTGCATTGAATTACACAAGTCAAGTGTCGAGCTTTTTAAGTAAACAGGGACACAAATGATGAGACTTATGTATAATGCAACAGAACAATCAAAACTTCAAAGAGCAACAGCAAAAGGCCATTCTCTAGAGAAACGCATGAATCTTATATCAGCCAAACCTATTCAAAAAGGTGATCTAACAGTGGGTTGTTGGCATTGGTGTCTATATGCTGGTTTGCTTTTAAAAGTTGACAAAAATCATGCCCTAGTATAAGTACATACTTTCTCTCCCTGATACCAAAATCTGATGACGCATTCTGTTCACAGACACATATACAAATTCTTGTTGAATAAAACTCCCTCTAGAATAAGAACGTCAAATCCAACTAAATTATAAATAACATCTGCCTACGACAAGCAAAAGCAAGTAGCGAAAGTAGTATTTTCGTCCTGCCTGCTGTGACAAAAAAACTAAAAGCTACTGGCAGCTAAAAACAGAACAAGCCCTTTGAGGTCTTTCACCCAAACTTACAGCTTAATAGGAAACGCATTGTTAAAGGAAAGAAAATTGGTCAAAAAAATATTTAACATGGAGTTGCATCTGAACGCTTACCTCTGAGAGATGAGGAGTGGGATTGAATCCACACAGGTTGCACACAGTCTTCTGGCACTCCGTACAGGTGCTGTAGTTGAGCACATCTCCTGATCCAATGTTCAGTTTTACTTTACAGAGAGGACAGCAGGATTGGGCCTCAGAGCCTGAAACTTTAGTTGGAGACTCCTTTACGTCTGTCGATTTTGGGGGGGATGTGTCTGCTGTAGCTTTTTTCTCAGCAGGTGTTGGTTTTGGGGATGTTTGGTCTTTGGAATAAGCTGGCGGTGTGTCCGGAGGTGACTCTGAGCCCGAGTCTGGGAGGGATCCAGCAGGGGAGTCTGCATCTGACCCAATGGGGGAATCAGGGGGTGATCCTGCGGGAGAATCAGGGGGAGACTTTGGTTCCTCCCCAGAGATGAGATTGGTGGCAGAGCTCAGGATGGATGAGCCAAAACCAAACATCTTTCCAGAAACGCTCTCAGTGGTCTGAGATGGTGCTGGTGAAGGTTTTGCCGTCTCTGTGAGGCCACTGAACCCACTGAAAAGTTTTCCTGTGACTGACTCACTGGCCGGAGCTGCAGAGACACCCTGAGGTTTGGACCCACCACCAAAACCACTGAAGAGTTTTCCTGTGACGGACTCTGTAGCTTGGGCAGCTGGAGAGGGTTTTGTTACCTCTGTCAAACCTCCGAGACCAAATCCTCCAAAGAAGCCCCCTCCGTCCTGCTTCGGGGTTGTTTTGGCTGGAGATGGTTGGGGACTACCTTTTGGGCTCTGTGAAGGTTTCTGAAGTGGTGGAGGCTGTCCACGTTTTGCCCCTAGTTGTCCAGGCTGAGGTCCCTGCTGTGGTCCAGATTTTGGTGTTGTTGGAGGTGTACTTCCCTTGCCTGTATCAGCAATACTCTGTTGTTTGGTAAGCATTGGGGGCTTTTTACCAGGCTCAACCTTGGAGGGAGACCCAGGTGGTGGTTCTTTCCTTTGTGGGGAGGGAGGTGCCGAGCCCTGCTTGGGTGGCTGCTTCATCATTGGAGGTCCAGGAGGCTCCATGCCACCCATCGCCCGTTGCATCTGACAGTTCAGACACAACCATTCCTTACTCTGTGAAAACAAGAAGAAAATGTCAAGGTACATGAGCACAAATGCAGCACAATATCATTTTTGTAAGAATATCCATCTGCATTTGCGTTTACTTCAAGCTGTGTGCATTAAAAAGACCTTGCAAAATATTATTTATTTATGCTGAGCAGAACAAAACACATAGTATATAGCATGGTAATTTATTGTGAACTTGCTGTTATTAAAAGCTCTTAATTGTTATTAGATTGATAAGCAAACCGTGTAAGCCATGACTTTATGATTTAATTACATGAATTTTATTTCATTGAATTTTATTGTTAGTTTGGTTGAGTCGCTTATTAAAAGGCACACATGTAAATCCTTAAAAAACAAGAATAAGGCTGCACACCTAGTACTGTGTGACTAATAGGTTTGTTCCCTCTAACATGGACCAGGAATAATTCCAAATGTATGTATAATCACTGCCTTCAAAACTTGTGAATCCAACTCCACTTCCTGCCTGAATGACAAAAGTGACCTTGCTAATCTTCCATCTTCTGTGGCAATACTTTTAAACTTCTAAACTCAAATGAGAAGAAATAATGCAGCATGAATCTCAAGCATAATCAAAAGGTTTTAAAAACTCTGAACAGCAAACTGATTTTGCTAAAGTTTTCATTAAAAATAAAGAAAAAAAGTCTTGTATTTTCTGCATAAAAAAATTACGTCTAGATGAACAATTCATCCGTGTGAAATTTATCTGACTGATATATAGTGAGGGCAGAAGATGCCTCTTACCGCTGAATCTGGTGGACTGAAGCCACACAGGCTGCACACCTGCTGTTTGCACTGAGTACAGGTGTTGTAATTGGGTGGCTGGTCTTTGGCCTGCACATTCAACTCTGTAGACTTGCAAAGAGGACACATTGCTTTTCCTGCGGCTGGTGCAGCTTTACCAGGCCCTTCTGATTGAGCACCTGGCCCAGGTTTACCCTGCTGTGGAGGTCCACTAGGTTTTCCTGCAACCCCTGGGCCAGGTTTTCCAGGCCCTTGTTGCTGGGGCCCTGGTCCTACAGGTTTGGGTCCTTGCTGTTGAGGTCCTGGTCCTCCAGGTTTAGGCCCTTGCTGTTGAGGTCCTGGTCCTCCAGGTTTAGGCCCTTGCTGCTGAGGTCCAAGTCCACCAGGTTTAGGTCCTTGCTGCTGAGGTCCAGGTCCACCAGGTTTAGGTCCTTGCTGCTGAGGTCCAGGTCCACCAGGTTTTGGTCCTTGCTGCTGAGGTCCAGGTCCACCAGGTTTAGGTCCTTGCTGCTGAGGTCCAGGTCCACCAGGTTTGGGTCCCTGTTGAGGTCCTGGTGCTCCAGGTTTAGGTGTCTGATGTTGGGTTTCTGGTCCCCCAGGTTTGGGTCCTTGCTGGGGTCCTGGTCCACCAGGTTTGGGCCCTTGCTGAGGAGGTCCCTGGGTTTTAGGGGGACCCTGCTGAGGTGGCTTACTCCCTTGAGGAGGACCCTTTCCCACTCCACTCTGTGGACCAGGAGGTTTTCCTTCCTGCTTTGCAGACTCCTCCTCTTCATCATCACCAAACAAACTAAACTTTGGGATGCTGGCAGAGGAGACAGCAGAAGAGACTGCACTCAAGGGGTTGGCCCCACTCAGGAAGCCAGATGAGAACATGCCAGTTCTTGGTTGTTCTGGGTCTTTGGGCTCCTGCCGGAAACGTGACTCAAGGAGGCTGAGGGAGGAGGGGCTGCGTCCAGGCTTTGGCTTGGGAGGCGGCCCCTCTCCAAAAGCATCTACAGTTCGACTCTTACTGAGACCGACTGGGACTTTGGTACCCCCAGCTTGAGTCTCTGGTGGCCTGTGGAGTGAACAGACATAAGATTAACTTTATATTCATTACTCTCAGGTCAACATAAACATTTCCAAAATATGTGATTAATGGATATGTGCTGTATTTATTTAAAAGCTGTTCTGGATCATTTCCAAAAACACAATGCAAATGACACTGTAAATTATTGTCATCCAATCAATAAAAGCAAAATAAAAACTCTTACAGCCAAAAATATATACATAAAAATGGATACAGTATCAGTTAAACAAAAATAAAAAGTCTGATGTCATAAGCAGTTTATTTTAGACGTTAATAAGTGATAAAATTGTTTTTCTTTAGTTTATTTTTTTTTCTTTTTTTCTTTAGTTTATTTTTTTTGTTTATTTAGTCTAATATGAAAACTGCAGCAATGAAGCAACTAATCAAGAAACCCAACTGCTTTATCATTAGTAGTAGTAGTAATGACCACTAGTGTGTAATTACTTTGAAAAAAAAGAGCAAATACTAATTGCATCTGTTAAGCATTCTGATCAAGCACTAATTTTAAAGATCGTTTTTGCCACAACGTCATTATATTTTAATTTCTGTGCCTCACTGCTGTTAATTTACTCCTAGAATAATCTCGTGTTTGTCGTGGGCGTTGTTTTACAAATATTTGAATGTTCAGTCATTCAGCCATCCAAAGAAGATCATCACGCCACATCCAAGACGAGTATTGTTTCTGATCGAGTGGCGCTATTCACTTGACTGTGCGCGTTTCAGCACCATGGACAGCGAACAACATAATAAGTTAAACTGCAACATGGTCCTAGCTGTCAGGTGTAATACTACACGCACTTTCCCTAAAATAAGAAAACGATCAATGACCATGATGGCATTTGTGCTTGCGTTGCTATATTTAGTCATATTAATATTTATACCCCCCTCCCCCCATCTGCGCCTGGGTAAAAATACCACATTTACGCCAATGCAAATTTAAAGACACAGTTCAATTAGATGACGAATGAGATCATGTCACAGGGGATGTCGATCGCGTGCTTTCAGGTGATCGAATTTTCATAGACTCGTGTTATTCTCAGTCAGTGTTTTCCAAAGCAGCTCATGACATCACCTACACAGCCCATAGGAGGAAGATGGAGTGTGCATGGAGAACGCAACGGAGATCTGGATACACAGAAGACGGATATTTTTTGAAAAAGATCATTCATATTTTTTCATGGAATGTTCATTTTTATTTCAGTATATAATCCTTGTGGCTTGTATGGACCTGAGCAAGCGGTTTAAACAAAACTATATTCAGTAGAACACTGCACATTCACTGTGCACACAGTGACCCACCATATTAACGATGATGACACTAATTATGAAAATAATATATATACACATATAGGTTTTGAGCAGAGCAGTGGTAATTCTACCTTTACGCATAGCTAGTAAACAAAAGTGCACGAAGGTGGTATTGAATTTCAATCATATGCGTGTGTGAAAATTGGGCAGGAATTAACATCTCGCTACAAAACGGCCGTAAACATGCAGTAAGAGCGTGAATGGGTGTGATCATGTTTTGCATCGGTGCTGCTGTCGTGATGTGCCAACCTGCAATGCCTTGATCAAAACACAAGCCCATCAGACAAGCGCTCGGGCACTGGACGGATGGACATCATCATCATTACAGCATACATTTATAGACACTTCAACTTGCCTGGACTGCGCTTTGGCCATAGCGGCCACAAGCTGCTTTCTTTCTTCCTCAGACAGATTGCTGAGGTCTGCCTCCACCCCTGCGGGCATCTGGATGAAGCCACCCTTCCCATCAGGTGCGAGTCCCGCTGGTAATCCAGCATCGCCGCCTTCCAGGCTCGCTTCGTTCCCCATGATCGACCCCCTTTCTTTTTAGTTCACCCTCCCTCCAGCTAATTACGCGGCGAAACGGGTCTTAATGTCGGGAATAAGGCGACAGCATCAGTATCCGAAGTGGATGCATGGCGCTTTATTTCTCCATTTCATTCGAGGGTCTCTGTAGCGATTACGCGCATCCCGAGAGCAGAGCCTCTCCGTGCGGGTGTAGGTCTAGAGTTGTGCGCCTCCCTCCTCCATCCATCCAACGCGCATGTCCCGCCCCTCACAGGTGATCAAAAGACGTCGCCGTCGGAAAAAACGGAATTAAAGGGACAAAGCGCCTAAGAATTTACAAATCATCTCATAATCACGCTGTTTATTTTGCTTTCAAGGCGAGCCAATAATTCCCTAATTAGCGAGCAGATTTGGTGAAGAGCATTTGATTCTGTAGTAACACAATGTGGTAACAATTTACATTATGGTAAGCTTGTTCTGTGTTAGTGGTCAGTAAATATGATATGTAAAAATCGGAATGTGTACATTCATTGTATTATTCACAATGCTTAATGTTACTGTACACAATATTGTATCAAATTGTTATATACTTCTGCTTCAAATCAAAGTTTGCAATGCTCTCCTCATCGCTGGTGGCTAGGTTCATAGCTTTTTTTATCCATATTTTTTGGGGGGGTTGGGGGGATGGGGGGGGGACTTCCAGAACTGTCACTGATGAAAAAAAGTGGCCACTAAAGCACTCTATAAAAGACTGACAGGTTCCTTTGTGGCACCAAAGTTTAAAACGCACAAACTACAAGAAAAAAACAAACTACATCTTAACACACCGATTAAATCAGATCACTGACGTGTAATATTTTATAGTCTAAAATGATTAGAGTTTACTTTAGGCTGCTGCCATTTCCACATGATCAGCACTTTATTTTATATTGTAGCAAATTTATAACTGTTCCCTTGGCTCTTAAGACTTGGATTTATAGCTCTTTGCTCTGTTACTTTAGTCATTTTGCACCCTTTTAAAGTTGCTTAGGGAAGAAGATAAAATATCTGAAGCTGTAAAATAAAGCTGAAACAGTGCTGTACCTTAATTTCAGTAGCCGTTTGCTTTATTACAATGAATTACTCGTAAGGTTTAGTCATCCAACCACTGCATATATCAACCCTCACAAACACATCCATTCACAGCCTCAGCTCACAGATCTCCTGCTGAATAGGAATCATGAGTCACTGCATCAATATGTCCATAAGTCATCAATATGTCCTTGGCTCAAAGCTTTGCCAAGGGCCTGAAGACAGAAGGAGACACTGAAGGAGCACGTCACCAATGACTTTGACAGAGTCAGAGGAGACACATTGTCTACTTTATACGGCTCTTGGTCTTGCTATATCCACGAAATCAAACGTAGGAGGACTCCAAACCTGTTGGCTTCACAAAGAGACAACATTTGTAGACACCAAGAAGGCTGCAGGAATTGCATTTTCCACAACCAATGGCGCGGTCTATGAACTGAAAACCAGAAAGCCCCAGACGTGCAACTTAATATTAGCTTGTCTGAGGAGCCTTGAGGAGTGACGGAAGAAAATCCTGTCTCCATTAGCAACCTTTATTGATTCCTACTTTTGTGCAGAGATGAAGCTGACTGCAGGACCACTCTCACCGGATCAACAAAGCACTGAACTAATCATGAATAAAACGCTCAGATAAAACGTTAGTGTGTTATCCATGTGCGTTTACCATTTGTTACATTTCAAACTTAAAAAGAGATCAAAAGCACATCCGATTTTACAGAAAGCGTCCATGTTCATTGCTTAAATTTAAATTTAAGATATAAACACTGCAGAAATTCTAAACGAAGCTTCATTTGAAATAATACATCAAAACAATCTGATTGATCCATGGCCTGGTGGTTAGCATATCTGACATTTTAAGCCATGGGGATTTCCTAATCTTGTTGGCCTCTCTTCTCCCAATCATTTGAAGTGCGTTTTATTGTGTTCTATCAATAACAATGGCAAAAAATGGCCACAGGGAAAGGCTTGAAGCTGCTAATTAAGCTCTTCCGGATCTCCTGAATATCACAGACAGGTGTGTAACAGCAGGGTTGGAAACAAACACAGCAGGAAGGAAGATCTGCAGGAGCGGGACTGAGGGTATGATTTATCTTTAGCTATGGTTTTAACAATACAACATCTCCATGATGGAGACATTGAATAGGTTAAGGACAGGAACATTTCCTGTAAATATCTGTCCATAAGTTAGACTATTACTGTACTTACTGCAAATGACTTACTTTACTATTTACTACTTTAGTCCTATTTTTTCTTTGAGGTTTTAGTCATTTAGCCATATGTATTAACCATCTGGTGCTCTTTAGTCATTTTTATTTGACTGAACAGGGTTTTATAATTTTTTTATCTTGAATATTTTCAGAATGGTACAAAGCCTGGTCTAGGAACTGGAATAATGCAATTAGTTCACAGTCGGACACATTGGAATTTTCTTTTGGAAAAATCGGAAACTAATTTCATGGAAATATTTGACAAATCAAAACTTTTTATTTTTGAGATTTGAGCTTCAAATCATGAAACTTGATTTAGTATTATGTTATTTAGTATTATGATATTATTATTTTTATACGGTTCAGCAATAATTTATTCATTTTCCTTCGGTATAGACTCTATTTCAGAGGTCGCCACAGCGGAATGAACCGCTAACTTATCCAGCATGTTTTACACAGCGGATGCCCTTCCAGCCGCAATCCAGCATTGGGAAACACCCATACACACCCATTCACACACACTCATGCACTATGGGCAATTTAGTTTATTCAATTCAACTGTAGCGCATGTCTTTGGACTGTGGGGGAAACCGGAGCACCCGGAGAAAACCCACGCCAACTTAGGGAGAACATGCAAACTCCACACAGAAATGCCAACTGGCCCAGCCGGGACTCGAACCTTCCTGCTGTAAGGCAACAGTGCTAACCACTGAGCCACTGCACTGCCCCAGTTCAGCAATAATCTGCCAGTGTTTTCATTAAGAAGAGATCTTAAGTTTAGTCTCCACAGACTCTAAAGTCTACAAGATTTCTCACAGTTGGGAATTTCATTTTTTAAGTCAAAAAGTGGTTGACAGGTCATAAATGGATTACAAATACTGCATAAATCTAATTGAATACCAAAAAACTGGGTAAAAAATTGTCATTTTTGACTTGCCACACAAGAAACACCATAGGATTATGTTACTCACTTATAGTTAACAAATAGCTTAATGCCGCATTAGGATTACTTAAAAAAATAAATATCAATACCCACTTAATGTAGATCACAAATAACACTAATAAAACAACAGTTTTGCACAAACTCCTACATCATTCAGCCTTTCCATTCAAGGCTCATATTAAAAAAGTCACACTCCTGCATACATCTCATTCCTATACGGTTATCAGATTCCTCTAATGGCATTTCCGGCTTGCTCATGAGCGTTGTATGTTTCTCTCTCCACCCTGTTCAACATCAGAGTGACGGCTGCATGAAGTGACAGCGGAGGCTCATTCAGCCCCGGCCCGAAGCTCCAGGGGGAATTCGTCCTCTGTGCGACCAGCTGTTGTCCCTGGGCTACATGGAGGAGATGGACTCTTATCAAGATCCACAGATGCTCTAACGATCTCCACACCTCAATTAATGAGATCAAAGAGCATTAGCGGTAAGTTAAGCTCTCTATCAGGACTATCTGCTGTTGGCACCACGATTGGGACAAATAGAATGAGAGGAGAGCCGCAGATTGTGATTATTGTTGCTAGTGGGTGTC
>CAIGQW010000596.1:12449622-12467400 GCA_903798125.1 Danio choprae
GAAAGAAAGAAAGAAAGAAAGAAAGAAAGAAAGAAAGAAAGAAAGAAGGGTATATCTGTATTACCTGGATGTAGTAAACACAGCATAGATGACTGGATTCTTTGGGTCTTTAGCACTCATCAGAAACACATCCTCTAGAAGTTAGACAAATGATTGTTGTGTTAAAAATTTGTTAGTTATTGCTCAAACACACTTTAAGCTCTATTGACAGCATCTGGGATTTAGCAGGGGAGGTTTATGGGCCAATTGTTGTAAGTTTACCCTATAAACTTACATTGTAAGTGCTTTTTACAGCTCACAAGTAGAGCTAGAACACTTTCCCAGTGGAAACTGACAGCATACCAAAGATGCTGTCAGCAGAAAAACTGCATTTGTTGCATTTACCCACTGCAGTAAGGCTGGATTTCTGAATTTATATTCACATATATTATGTGGTACTTACGCAGCTCATCAAAATGTGTGTCTATGCCATTAAGACCAGGCACAGAGCAGGTCAGCTTGGCTTTCAAGAAGGTTGTCCATTTATTCACGAGACTCCTGTGTCCACCCATGTCATTCTGGAGACAATGCAAACAGATGTTCACACATGTTCATTAAAACCACATTAAGCTTTAAATATAGACATTGGTAACACTTTAGCATAGGAACCAATTCTCACTAGTAACTAGTGGCTTATTATCTGCCCATTATTAAGATATTAACTGTGTATTAGTACTTATAAAGTACATATTCTGCATGATTTTATTCTACATCCCTAAACCTACCTAATACATAAAACCAACTACTACCTTAACAACTATTAATAAGTAGCAAATTATGAGTTTGTTGAGCTAAAAGTCATAGTTGATTTGTTAATAGCGAGAATTGTACCTTTAGAAAGTGGTTCTCAATCCTGGTAGTCGCGGCCCACCGTAATGCCTATTTTGGATGTCCCATTTATTTAAAACACTTGATTTAAATAACCAGCTTGTTAGAAGAGAGCAACAAGAAGCAACTGTGTTGAGATCGACATCTTCCCTACATAGTGTTCACTGCTCTCTACCCCTGCACACAGGAATTTGGCTGAACTTGGTTTACTTTCAATTACTACAGTTCTGTCATGACAATTCTCTGAGAGATTTAGTATGGTAATAAATATGTATATGGCAATGTTGATGAAGATAAGATAAGATAAGAAAATATATCTAACCCCTGTAGCAGATCTAAACACAGGTGGAGCTGGGGTGGAGGAGGGTCTGCGGAAAACTTGCTGCAATATTACAGTGTAGAGCAACACTGAGCATTTAAAATGTTAAGGAGCAAGCTCATTGGCTGTTGTGTCGGCAGCAACCAATCTCCTGCGGAATGTAATTAATGACGTAGATGCAGATTAAAGGCTGGTTTATACTTCAGCGTCGAGTGATTGGCGTGACCCACGGCGCCTGCCTTGCGTGTAGCTGTGCATTTATACTTCTGCACGCTGCTTGTGTTGCTCTGCAATAACACTTCAGAAACACTAGCTGTTTTTTCTGAACGCTACCTTAATGTACAAGTAGCTAAAGCTCGCTTATTCAGAGGTGGGAACCAGCAGACGTGCAACAACTTTAATCATAAGGTAAACACAAAACACAAGTTTCCATCTGGAGCTCCTTCACGGGACTAGACAATTGTAAACACTTGCTTGAGTTTGCGACTATCAGCACCGGCCACACTCGTCACCTATACCAAGCCGACCAATCACAGAGCTTGCGCTACATATTGTTGCAATGTGTAGCTACATTTTTCGAGAGGTACGCGTTAGCGTCTGCATTAGCCATGGCGAAGGCTATGCGACTGCGCAAAGACTGCGCCTGACCATACAAGTGCGCTTGACGCAGAAGTATAAATCAGCCTTAAGTGACCTATCAGCCTGTGCGGCCATCGAGTTTCACGACAGAACTTTATATTAGTGTGAAGGGTTATTTAACCATAATAATGTGATTAGCATATAAGTCACATAATGGCAACATTACCCTTTGAATTTACACTTTCAAACCGGAATCATGGCAGAATATCCTGTGATGTCCACTTCACAGGGCACTTACAGTCAAATGTAAGAAAACCTTTCAAGTGTTAAGATAAACACAAATATGCATAGCCGGGGGGACCAGGATTGAGAACCTTAAAATAAAGTGTGACCGACAATACTATATGTTAAAATCATGTCCAAATTCATCCATGTGCATGTTCTACATTTCTGTACGTGATGATACCTTACACAGTTGTCCTATCCTGGAGATAGTAGCTTTGCCTGTGTGTTCACCATCCATAGCATTTTCTTTGAAGAACAGGAAGATCTTGTCATCTTCAGGATTATCGCTCTCCGGGATCAGGTGTATTCCTAGAAACCTGGGTTCTGGAATACACACACAGCGCACAAGAACGTCAATCTCAGGCACTGAAAGAAGAAATTGAGCTGTTTAAAGCAGTATTTTGGGAAGTCCAACACACTGAAATAATCGCACATTTCAGCGGATCCAAGACCTCAGTATCGCCAGTTACAGGGGGATCACTCTTACCCAGCCGTGACCACTCGCTCATTCAGAAACGAAACGCAACACGTCCCCCCACCCACGTGGGCGGCACACGCACAAAGCAACATGCAGTGCTGCATTACAGCAACAGGATGTGAAGCTTAAACAGCGGAACGAACATTTACCGAAGAGCGACTCCGTTCATGCGCTGTGAGTGTGTATGTGTCCTTAGAGACGCCAGCATTTCAGGTCATTCAATACACCGACTTGCTCCAGCTTCCCAAAGTTTCTCCAACTGAATGTTTGCTCTATCCCCTTTGAAGTGAATAACCATTGGGCGCATTGTGTGCATATAGCGAGAGGCCCGTGTCTCTATTGATAAGGGTTTGATAGAATATCCATGTGACTAATCCTCTAAACGACACTGGCTCTTTTGTGTGAAAGAGACGGGTGGAATGGAAGGAACGTCCAATGTATCCGTGTTAATAGACGGCCAGGATTAAGGTGAGATGAGCGTTTTCTAAAGCACCTTTCCTGGTGAATATAGGGGGTATTGATGGCGTAGACATTGACCCTGTATGAGGATTGAAACGAGAGCCACTCGCAGGAACAGCTGAGATGGGATTAACTTCATGGGAAAACACTGACCAATTCTGCTATCTTGATATTGACCTTTTGTGTTCCATAAGTCTTCGAAAATGCAGACGGGATGTTAGGGGAAACACTCAACACCCCGGGCCCGAGCTAATCTCTCCTGCAGACGCTCACAAAGAGGTGCTTTATTTCACAGATCTGGGAACATACACACTCGCGTGAGGGGACATAAACTTTTGCACACAATAGAAAACCCATAAATTTACATTTATTTTACACATTCGCTCTTGGCAGACACATGCTTAGCATGGTAACATAAACCGTGTGAGGACTTCAGCAGCCTGCTAAGTAAAAAAAAATGGCTACAGTGAACAGTGCATGCACATATTATATATAACACATGTATATGCAATATATGTATATAATGTGTATATCTACTGATTCAGTTTTTTTAACAAATTGTTTGTACAAATGATTGAGTGACTCAGAAAACAGTCCATTGATCATTGACCGAATATAGCAGCATTCTTGAGCAAATTGTTTCAATCACTAATTCAATGATTCATAAAGATTTTTTCTCTAAATTACCTTTTCTACGTTTACCTGATTGTTGTACAAAATCTTTGAATCATGAAATTTGCAAACAAGCTGATATTCAGGAAACACTCTTGCTTATATGGTGTTGCTTAACTAGCTTATTTTCTGAAGATTACACTGCAAATAAATGCTTTCTTACATAGAATTGTGTCTGGTTTCAGGTGAAAATATATACAAAATACTTATATCAAGAATCAATTTCTAGACAAGATATAAATTAAAATGTTGTCTTGTTTTAAAACTAAGTTAACGTTGTACCATCACTTGTCTAAAAATGTTTCTTTATTTTTTTTCGATATTTTGACCAGAAACAACACAAAACATCAAGTAATAAAGGCATTTTGCATTGTACTAGCAAAAAAGAAGAATTTTGGCTTATATCCTGAATACTGGGGGCATTTTTATTAATTTCGGTGGTATGGAGGGGCTTATTGAACACAAGCAGAGGCCCCTTCTGTTGCAGGACCTGTTTAAGTAAAATGATTGAAATACAGAAAAACCTGCTGATTTGGCAACTTATAAAGACACTTGTTTATTAGAATATTTACCATTCAGCCATCTGGAATCATGCTGCTCTGTCCTGATTGGATGATGTGACCCAAGTGTTCGGAAAATGGCAAAGTCTCGCCCCATGAAGTCTGCTGATGTTCCCGAGTACAGCTCTCCATCTGACCATTAAATAAGAACATTAAACATCCAAACAAACCACAGAAAACACAGATTCTACCAATTTAAAAGCAACACAACAAGACTTCTGACGGACTCACCAAGCAGGAGGGATGAGGACAGCATCTTTGGATCATAGGGACTTTTCCCACGTCCATTCTCAAAGTAGTTGGCATCCAGTCTGAAGATGTTGTCCTGTGGAAAGGGAAAGTGAATCAACCAACGACAACAAGCTGGGAATAGTAATGAGATGAGATAATGGAGAGGTGAATGTCAAAAAGTGCCATTAGGATCTTGTTCAAGTGTTACTCAATTCATAAAAAAAACCCCTCAATTTCTACTCAAGCTATCTTCTGTTAAGGCGTTCAGTGACTGGGGCCATGATTCATTTGCATGGATCAAAAAAAATAAATCACTGACATTTTTTAAACATGTAAAGCCCATCTCATTTCCCACAGTCGAGGCACTTCTAAATAACACACTCGCTGTTTTGTGACAGTCTCATTTTCTACTTCACTGGGCTGAAATTGTTAACAGGGTAAACGTTAGCAGCAGATAGCCACCATTAATTTGCCTTTTCGTTCCTTTAAACATTTTTGGTGAATGTGCCCTCGAGATCTGTATGCGCATGAGTATATTTGAGTGCCGTTACTTTGCTGAGATTAGGAGAATTAGTTTTTTCAATTATAAATATATAAATTGTGTGTGCTGTTTACCTCTGCTCGCTTGCCCATCTCCAGGAAAGAACAGATAGGATGGAAGGCTCCGGTGCCACATATATAAATATGTGTTTGGTTATATGACTGCAGCACACGCACAAAGTTTGAGCAGTCTTTCTGAAAAAGGCACAACATAAAATATGTGTTAAGACATTAACAGATTTTAACCCAGCAAGCATTTTTTGTTTCTAAAAGATGTCTAATAGATGTCTAATAGACGTCTAAACATAGTCGTCTTGGCTAAAACAAGACTAAATTTGGGCTGTCAGTGAAAAATCTAATAGACGTCTAAGAACAGGCCAAAACATTTGAATGGGTATAAAATACAATAAAGCCTATAAAAATGACCCGACAATAAGCAAGAATCTGTCATATTTTCTTGGAAAACTCATCTAAGGCAGTTATTTAACTTCAATTATTCATGATGAAAGATTATAATGCGTTTAAATTCGAGAATGCATGTAAATACACATGAGATATGTAATAAATAGGAAAACGAGAGATTTAACTTCTCTGTAAGCCTAATATTTAAGCTTTCAGCGTCTTTAAAGTTCCTGCCGGTTGACTGATGACAATCCCACCTGTTTTATCCATCTCAATATCCTGTCAGCCAACTCTCATTAGCACTGAAACTGTGTGTGTGTGTGTGTGTGTGTGTGTGTGTGCCTGGCTTGGATGAAAGGTAAATGTATAGCACATGTCTGAGTGAGTTGGCGAAAGCCGAGGAGTGAATTGTTTCATGTGAATGAAAGCTATTTAACTCCCTTTCATTTGCAAGATATGCGAGGGCCAGGTTCAACAATAATAAACCGACACATTATAAACACACTGCAGGCACAAACACACACCTATGAGTGCGCACACACACACCTTTCCACAGCTATTGAGAAAATAAAGCAGGTCCATCTGTGTAAACACTGATGGTCTCAAGCCGATGTGTGTAGTCAGAAAGCAAGTTGTCATTAATAAGCAAAGGAAAGGGTGTTGCCATCTCTCTGTGTGTGTATGTGTGTGTGTGTTTCCACCACAAAAAGGACACACTTTTACTTATGTGTGTGTGAAGAAAGCCAAACAGAAGAATAGATAAATGCAGGCCTGCTTCCCTCGATTACGTCCAGTTCAGTTTGGTTTGTACAGGCTATTCAAGGCAGATAATAAATGCTTGTATAGTGCTCTGCATCAACTGATCTTCTGGCAGCTTTTGTAAAGCCAGAGACCTACATCACCTGCAAGCAGCCAATCATATCGCTTCCTCACACATATGCGAGGTCAACCCACACAAAGGCACTTTAGTGTCAGTGTAATGGCTTTTCCGAGCTGAAGGAAATGTGTGTATTCCTAACATAATCATTCCTTGTGTGCTATAAAATTCATTTCTTCCTGCACCGGACAAAATTTCCTATGGCTGTTATTGTTTTTAAGGCCTTCGATAGAGCCAAGAGCGGTGTTCACGTGAGAGAGAGGTGGCTGAACTGGCACTCTTTGCAGTTTACTATGTATACAAACCTCAAGTTGTAATAACTGGGTGGTGTACTGTAATTACAGTGTAACTACTGTGTAATTAGACACATATAACCCTGCTGTTTTATCTTCAAGGACCATAAAGAAGAGGCCGAAGCCGAAAAGTGAGTGTACCTTCATGAGAGTGAGGGATATATGATAGCCTTTCAGATGAGATAAGTGAAGAGTGTTGGAGATTACGCTTTAGACACATCTGTAATTATGTACAATACTAACAACACAGCAGCGGCTAATTTCATTCACACATGAGGGAAGTCATGAAAAGATAATAACAGTATAGAGCTTGTCAATGTCAAAATGAATGCACAGATTTTTTTTTTTTAAAGTGCAGCTAAATTCACCCACGTTAAAGTGGCAGACAGAAAATAAATGTTTTTTTTTCTCCCAGTCAGTGTCAGTGATTAACCTTATTTCATACACCATCAAATATTCATTCATTCATTCATTTTCATTTTCGGCTTAGTCCCTTTTAATCTGGGGTCGCCACAGCGGAATGAACCGCCAACTTATCCAGCATATGTTTTACGCAGCGGATGCCCTTTCAGCTGCAACCCATCTCTGGGAAACATCCATACACACCCATTCACACTCATACACTACGGACAATTTAGTCTACCCAGTTCACCTGTACCGCATGTCTTTGGACTTGTGGGGGAAACCGGAGCACCCGGAGGAAACCCACGCCAACACAGGGAGAACATGCAAACTCCACACAGAAACGCCAACTGACCCAGCCGAGGCTCGAACCAGCGACTTCTTGCTGTGAGGCAAACGTGCTACCCACTGCGCCACTGTGAGGCCACCATCAAATAAAGTAGCTATAATAAAAAAAAAACTATTCATAATTTATTATATATAAAAAATAACTGGGCAACGCGGTGGCGCAGTGGGTAGCACAATCGCCTCACAGCAAGAAGGTCGCTGGTTCGAGCCTTGGCTGGGTCAGTTGGCATTTCTGAGTGGAGTTTGCATGTTCTCCCTGTGTTCGTGTGGATTTCCTCCGGGTGCTCCGGTTTCCCCCACAAGTCCAAAGACATGCGGTACAGGTGAATTGGGTAAGCTAAATTGTCCATAGTGTATGTGTGTGAATGAGTGTGTATGGATGTTTCCCAGTGATGGGTTGCAGCTGGAAGGGCATCCGCTGTGTAAAACATATGCTGGATGTGGCGACCCCAGATTAATAAAGGGACTAAGCCGAAAAGAAAATGAATGAATGAATAAAAAATAACTCATACATGAGTAGATTTTAAAGAATAAAAAACGAAAACTTGTAATAATGAAAACAGAGTCTCCACTGCCAAATAACTAAACAATAATTGTCTAAAGATATATGACACATATTATTTAAAAAAACTACAATAAAAAAATTATAATTAAATAATTAAAATAAATCATTGACTTCTGCTATCTTCATTACTTTCAAAAACACAGATTTCTTTACAACTTAAAAGGCACCTTTGAATAGCTTTCATTTCTTTGGATATAAAGTAAGCCACTGCACTGTTCAGCACCCGCTGGTGCCCTACCCTCACCTGCAACTTACACGATGGATGTCCAGCTTCTCCAGCCGGCGCCTAGACTGCAGCTCCACATAGGAAGTTTGGCCAGAAGAAAATGACCGTGCCTAACATAGCCTGGTTTCTCTCGAGGTTTTTTTTTCCTTCACTTCGTCAACTGGTGAAGTTTTTTCCTCGCTACTGTTGCCACTGGCCTGCTCGGATCGGGACTTGTGGAGCTGCGCTTCGGTGGATTTGCTCTTCAGTGTTTGAACTTTCAGCAGTGAAACTTAAGCCACACTGAACTGAACTAAACTCTAAAACCTGGACTTTACTTGAACTTGTTAAGCTGCTTTGACACAATCTATATTGTAAAAAGCGCTATATAAATAAACTTGAATTGAATTGAATATAGGATGTTGGTGTATAAGTAATTTGTTTTTCAGATGTTTGCTGAATCCTGGGCTGAACAGTAATCTTTGACAACAAAACAACATTACATACATAAACATACAACTTACGTGTACCTTGAAATGGTATAACAGAACATTTTAGTGGTTTTAAAACCGTGACTTTTCCAAACTGCGGTAAACCTTGAAACTGGTTATCGTCCAATGCCTAGTAAAGACACAGTATATATTTGCTCAAATTACTGTGAAAGTACAGCAGCTATTATTCAGGAACACTGTAAACTCACACTAAACTTTCTGTACAGTATGCATATCAGAAGTATTCATCACATCCAATTAACTGAATCTCTAGATATCACATTAACCGCAACACAACTTCACTAATTCATTGTAAATTACACATTTTAAATCTACTACACTGAGACTTGAATGAATGCCCTTATGAAGTGCATGGCATAGATGTTTAACCCTCATTTCACATGAAACACACAAAGAGTTTAGACGGAGCAATGAGGCAGTTGTACCAGCTGTCGTTCTGGGCTTGTTTCTGCTTCGTCTGGCCAAGCCAAATGTGAAAATGAAGAGATTTATGGTTGCGGAGAGGGTAATACTCTAATCAAGCATTCACGCTCACTCACTAGCAGCTCTCAACAACTCCGTCTCCAGAACAAACATTTTCACAGCACGCAAACGCCATTATTGTGAACCGGTGAATTTGTGTGTATGTAATGGCAAATAAACCCTTCACAGGCCACTGCCAAGAGCTGTGATACTTTCAGCATGCATGTGGCAAACACGTGACTCCTGCACCTCATTTCAAAGTCAGGTGACATTATTTAAAGATGTTCGTCTGAGAAGTACTTTTGGTGAGTTATCTGTAATAATCCCACTCCCCTTATGCCCCCCATCTCAGAAGGAACCCAGCCGTGAAATTACCATCAGATACAACACACACGTAGAGAGAGAGAGAGAAAGAGAGAGAGAGAGGGGGCGAGAGTCGGGTTGATAAATAAACCATTTCTGTTGTACACAAGGGCCAAGGGTTGCTGGAGCCAAACACTGAATATAAACTCTCCTGAGGAACAGAAGAGCGTGTGCATCAAAACTCCACAGCTAACAGAATACGCAATCAATCAAGCCAAAGCGAACACGCAACACCCGGCCTGAGTAATACAGGTCATGAGAAACACATAGGCGTATACTGAAGCTTGAAAACTGAAAAATGGCTTGCGATAAGAAAAGTGTTCATGTTTATGGTGCTTAGGAAATTAAACAAGTTCTTAATAGAGGTTTTACAGATCAGTGGTTCTAGATAACCCTAGATAAAACTCTTTTGGCATATTTTTACATCAACTGAAGTAAAATATTTGTTTATTTATTTGAATATGTATATATATGCACTGCTATAAGCATAAAAATATGGGTTAGGTAAGATTTTAAAAATGTTTTTAACAAAAAATATCTTATGCTCATAACTCCAAATGCGTAAATCTGCATCTATTTTATTAAAAATGAGAATGAGAAACCAAACAAGACACTGGTGAACATAATCAGTAACATTCATTCATTCATTCATTTTCCTTCGGCTTGGTCCCTTTATTCATCAGGGGTCGCCACAGCAGAATGAACCGCCAACTTATCCAGCATATGTTTTACACAGCGGATGCAATTCCAGCTGCAACCCAGTACTGGGAAACATCCATGCACTCTCACTCACACACATACACTACGCCCAATTTAGCTTTAATCAGTAACAATACAAAAAAATTGTATATACTTGGAAACCATGAGGAAAACATTGTGTCCTGTGTGTACGATCCTTCAGAAATCATAGCAAATTTGGTGCTTAATAAACATTATCTTTATCATCAATGTTGGAAACAGTCTATTATATTAAAAATCATTTTTCAGGATTCTTTGATGGATAGAAATTTTGAAAGGTACACTGTTTATTTGATAGGCAGACAGATAGATAAATAAATAAATAAATAAATAAAAATCCAAATAAAAAAAGAAATAAAATAATAAAGTAAGCAAGCACACTTTCAGACCCCAAACTTTTGAATGGTACTTTAAGAGAAGCCTAAATATAACTAAATGTGCATTCCAGTTTGATGTAGTTTTCATTTATAAAGAAGTTTGCTTGTCGCGCCACACTTACCCTGAGGTCTTTTCCAGCCCACTTGCATTCATCGCGTTTGGAAGGTGTGGCGGGCCAGGCAATCTATAAAACAGCGAAAGAGAGAAGGTGTGAGAATGTGTGTGGAGCGAACACAATGAACTGCAAATGACTGACTAAGGCACTCGGCATGAAACCTGGCTGTAAAATAATCAACGACTGCTGCCTGCCGTCCTTCTGCCACCTCCATCTGTGACGACGTTGAAGACGAAGGATAAAAAAAAAAACAACAACTACCATTCCTTCTAATCAAACATACACATGAGGCTGCACACACAAAAAGGTTTTTTATTCTGCGTTATCTTTCTCAAAGATCTGCTAAGGTAATCTGTCTGCAAAAGTAATTTGGTTAATTACAATAATTTGCCATGTTCTTATCTTTAAACGATGGCATTGCTGAAGTCCGCATGTCTGTGTGAGAGTTCAATAAAAGCCAGCTTTAACCCTTCCGGGGATTGAATATAAAGCAAATGGTCCGCAGCCCCCAGGACAAAGAAAGAATAAAAGCACAAGCAAGAAGGAGGAAATCATAGTAATAGAATCCAGAGAGTGAGAGAAAGAAAACAATTGAGAGAGAGAGAGAAAACGAGAAGCATTACGCTGCAGATACAATCTGGGAATGAAAAACAGAGGAAGGCACGCAGAGATCAAATGGACAGATGGAAAGAAGGAGAAAGTGAATGCAGATCTGGGTTGAGCAGCTAATAAGAGCGAGATGGACGTCTCTGATGACCTCGAGTTTCTCTGACACGATCCATAAAATCCCTCACCGACTCGCTTGCTAAATGTGGACAGAGAGTAACGGCAGGAATTACTTTTTGCGACCTATTTTACTGCTTAAATGTGATGTATTTCAGGTGAAGGAAGACATTCAAAGAGGAAAAGAAAAATGTAGGGTGGAATTTGACTGGATCATGAAAAACGGGCTTTCCATATCAAGCTGAATGCAAGTTCACTTTAACAAAAGCCTAATTTTAACCATTTCTTTAGCAATCTGGCAAGTTGATTTAGGAAGATCAATAAATTATGATTGATTTATGACTAATTTTTTTGCTTGAAATGAAGGAACAATAATATTTCAAGGTGGCCTAGGCCATGTGCACTGTAAAAACTTCAATAAACCAGGATTAAATTTCAGAAATGATCATTTTGTGTGTGTATAATAGCTTCAGTTACAGCAATAGCAATTTTCTTGCTTCTTGCACATTAGAAGTCTGCTAATGTTTATTACAGCAAACAAACACATTATGCTTGGGGATATTATGGAAAATGGGCATCGTGTTTTCTCTATGTTTGCAAAGGATGCGAGAGAACAGACCTTTGTGTGTTGCCATGTGCACTTTTTATAAGCAATACATTTATAAATTTAATTTATGTAGGAAACAAAGTAAGAATGTGCAGGTCACAATACTTTGGTATGTGGCTTATTTTTACAGACTTTGACTTTGGATTTTAGCTTATTATTGGCTTGTTCTTATTTGTTGTTTTTATTGATTAAACCAAGATCTGGCAACAGTAATGAGTCAGTATGTACCTTGTTCCTTGTGGCGTTAATGATTCTGTACACAGTGAATACAATTTCTCTAAACGCTGCTGTCACTACCTGAATTTAAATTAGTGAGTTAAATTGGATGGTTAACAGAAGTGGACAGGATTATGCGCCGAAAAACTGACAACCGAATTGGGCTGGGGTGTGTTTATGCAGCCCTAATGTTATGTGTCACCTGTTTGACATCTCTATTGATGTTGACCAGGTCAAAAGAGAAGACGTGATCCTCCGCTCCAACCAGTAATCTCCCTCTCTCCTCATCCATCAGGAACGTGTCGTAACCTGAACTGTTTGCCAAACCAGTGAAAGTCACTAGATTACTGGATTCCAGCATTTCTGAAGGAGAGAACAAGAAAAAGAAGACAAACATGAAGTTCGCAGAAAGTTCAATGCGTATGTCCCACAATGGCATTTATCAAATGAGTAAAATCCTATTTTGCAGTCTACATTAAATAAAAGTTAGAAAAGTGATTTTTCTATACAAATTAAATACAATAAAGCATATTTTAATACTATTAATTAATTTGGATGAAAACAGGTTCCATATTTATTCAGCATAACAGATATATTTATTAGTGCTTTGGCAAAAATTAATCATATCCAAAATTAAAGTTTGTTTTGACATAATTTAAGTGTGTGTACTGTGTATTTATTATGCATATATAAATACACACAGGCATGAATATATTTGAGAAAATGTTTATTTTTAGATATAAAATATATGTATTCTATATATGATGCAAATTATATATACATGCAAATATCTATGTAACAAAATAGATCAAGATTCGAAATGATATTTAATTAGTATTTCCGTATGTTTATAAACTCAATACTCACACTTTTATAACAGATTTATAAAACTTTTAAAAGCTATTTGGAATAACAACCCCAATAACGTGTTTAGTATGTCTTGAAATGCTTAGTGGACCACAACTGTATCTTTCCAAGCATAGCATAAAAATGCTATTTAATCAAGTACGTTGCAGGTTAAACCATGTAATCATTTATATGAGGTTAAGACATGGCTGGACAACAATACTTCTGTGCATGCGCTGGATCTGAGCTCTTAGACACACTTACTACGTTTACATGGACATCAGTAATCAAACTATTTGCCTTAATCTGAATAACACAATAATATGATTAAGGTGTTTACATGAGTCGTTTGTCCCTTGACAAACGAGATACTGGATGCGAGTATGAACTGCTGGAAGAGTGTTGTTTTAATGAAATGTGATACCACACGCCGAATGAGAGGAAAAAAACTTGGCATTTCGCGATGCAGATGTCTGTGGTCCTTCACTGACTCAGTAGGTGCAGAGAATAGTGTTAAACAGCTGTGTGTATGAAATATCCTGACGCAAAATGTGGCAAAAAGTCCTACATTACGGTAATAGTTTGATTAAAGTGTTTACATGTCTGTACTGAACTTCAATAATGCGACTAAAATCGGCATACTCCACATGTCTTAATCTGATTTCTGTTTAGTTCGATTATGACTTTAGTCGGATTAAGGTAATCAAAAATCGCTGTTTACATCGTAGACTCTCAATCAGAGTATTGTCTTAATCGTATTAAAATCTGATTATTGGTGTCCATGTAAACATACTCACTGTTAACTGTAAATTTTTGTAAATTACACAGTATTTAACTGTAATGTGAACCGTATTTTACTGTAGGAGAGTTATGCAGTATATTACTGTGTATGTAAAAATTACTGTATATTTTACAATAAAGATATTCATACAATTCTGTAAATACATATACAGCAAGATAAATAGTGCTGTAAATGTAAAAACAGTATTTTTGATGTAACTGATTTACAGTAAGTTACTGGCAAACTGCTGCCAGTGCGTTACTGTAGATTCTACAGGAACTTGTTAACAGTGGAGCCATTAAACCTGTATATACACAGTACATTTTAAAGGCATTTCTATCTACATTTCGTATATAAAGCCAGAGGGCCTGATTCAGCGCTTATATGTACAAAAACTGTTGCCAACAACTTCATCTTTCAGCACCAGCACTAAAAGCCTGCATTAAATCTGGGTGTGCCAACCATATTTGCACAATTAATCAGATTAAATCACCAGCAATACACGACCACACGCAGTTCGCTAGATTGCACAAGCAAATTAGCAGCGCTTTATTTGGAATCCCAGTAACTCGGGTCAGAAGAAGACCTAATCAAGCAAAACTGCTGTTGTTCTGGCAGACGCAACCAAAGAAACTATCTGTTCGACAGACACTGCGAAAAAATATAATGACCTGAGACATAAAGTCTGCCAAAATTGTCACTCTCCCAGCAAGCAAGGCAACAAGGTCGGATATTTAAAAAAAAAGGAAAAATAAAAAATTTGAGTGAAGAGGAGATGAAGTGAGAGTGATAAGAAAGAGGTGAACGAGAGAAATGAGTTTGGAAAAGAGCTCCGGCCAGAACAGCTGCTCATGGGAGAGGGTGAGGTCAACATTTCTGCAACGTTTCTGCAACACGCACACGAATCATAATCAACAGTGACATGCAAAGACTGCAGCTTCTCTCCAGAGCCCGGATCAATCCGCTCCTATAGTAGCCATCTGCGTTTCTCCTCGCTCAGATTCTGGACATCTGTGCGGTTGTGGGAGAGGGAGAACGTGAACGAGGGGAAAGCGTTAAGGAGAAACAGACCATCCTTTTCTTTGCCTGTGTCAATAACACTGCATATCAAATGTTGAGCAGCATTCCCAGTGGACGGGTACAGTTCAGTCTCCAGTCCATTCTCTGATTTCAACACCAGAGTTTTATTAACCAATCACAAGCAATATTCAGATATAATCATAGATGCCAGGCTGTTCTGACAGACTCTGGCTGAGTCAGATCATTGAGTTTGTTCTCTTTCATCTGAGAGAAAAAGTACAGAGTCTGTCACCAGGAAGGGAGTAACTTAGGGAATTTGACACAAGACCACAAGTAACGTAGCTGCTGTATTATATAGTACATATAAAATGAAACATTGCAAACTTGTTTTACTATTCAATGATAGGAATTTACTATTCAAGAGATGAGAAGTATTGTTTTAAATGAAATAATATTTTTATTTAGCAAGAAAACAACTAAGTGAATCAAAAATGATTTTTCATTATATAAAATGTCTATTTAAAATAAATTCTGTTTTTATTTTTGACACATTTTCTATTCGTCAAAGAATCTAATTTCTACCAAAATATTAAACTACCAAAAAATTAAACTTAAACTACCCTATACTATTTTCAACTTTGATAAAGCTGGATGATATTAACACAAAGATTCCGAATGTTTTATTGTACATAGATTTATTGTGGCTTATTTAAAAAGTTGGGTCACACTTTATTTAAGTACCAATTCCCACTATTAACTAATGGCTTATTACCTGAATATTATTAAGATTTTGGCTGTTTACCTGTAGAGATGTCAAACTAGCACAACAAAAGCATACTGATTGCCTAGGTCTAAAAAATGAATGCAGCGACTGACCAATCAGGATCAAGCAAGAGCAGTTTAATAATTAATATCTTACAAGAACTACTTATTCAGAAAATCATCTATACAGTATGTTTAAAGACCTCTGAAATAAATAAACGTATATGCAGAACTAATAATGTAATACCAAGAAGTTCTTTAACCTCAAAAGTACCATTTATTTTACATTGTTTTACTTATTATTTTTTACATTGGTGGAAAAATTCTGATACAAAGTTTTACTTGTGTGTACATAATTTTTTACAACAGTTTTTTACATCATATACTGCAGGGGGTGCCTAGACTCGATGCTGGAGGGCCGGTGTCCTGCATAGTTTTGTCCCAATCCCAATTAAACACACCTGAACCAGCTAATCAAGCTCTTTCTAGTTATACTAGAAACTATCCAGGACACCGGACCTCCAGGACCGAGTTTGGACACATATGATATACTGTATACAGGGTAAAGGGGAACAAAAAGAGAGTAAAAAGAAATCAAGGGGAAAAAGCTAAATAAAAAAGAAAAAGAAATAAACTGGGATATTTCTGTTAGGCTTCTCAAAGTACCATTTTTAATCAATTCAAGAACCCTGAACATGGTTCTTGGTAGAAAAATTGCTATTAAAGAACCTAAATACAAATAGTTGAAAAGTATAACTAATTTACTCTGCGACTCTGCCTTGTAGATTAACAGTCAAAGGAAGTTCATATTCAGGAAATAAAAGAAAGCCACAGTGCTTTTCTCTAGCCAGACTGCAGGGGAGGCCTGAAAGAACATAGGAGGACTTCCTAGAAAGAGACTACACCTCAAATGTCTCTTATTCTCTCCCCTGACTCATTATTCTCACTCATCCAGTCTTTGTTTCTCTGAATCTGCCAAATATTCTTATTCTTAGCCTTCCTTTTTCCTGCCAGTCTCTGTATTAATGCTGTTAGGTAAAGTTCTCCAAAGCCTCACTCTTCTGCCATTCTGGCTCAAGATCTGACGGCAGTGTCTGGCAGTTTCACTATCCCTCAGCTCAAAGTGAGCGACTGGTGCGTGAACTCTGAATAATGGGCTTTTTTTTTCTGTTTTTTAAAAAATGCTGCCTTGGCAAGACCATCACAAAAGGTAGCCGTCATATGGTCCGTGATCACACACAAACACACACTTTTTTATCCGGGGATACATCAACCTGGATAGGAGCTTAGAGTAAATGGAGTGTGAGTTTAAAAGGGGAAGGAAGCCTAACTAAAGCCTCTGTCTCTGTCCTGCAGACTGAGAAGCGTGCTGTCAACTCTTCATTTATTATAGAAAAGTATTTCAATCACTTGATTTATAAACCACAGTACACTGCAGTTTTCATCCATACACATTTGTTTCCAACAGATTTATGATTACCAATAGAAAGCAATTTATTATCAACGCAGAGCTGTTGGCTAGCGGTTATAGCAAGTTCTCAAATATGCTGAGCCGCAATGCAAGTTTAAAGGAGTTCACCCTAAAATGAAAATTATTTTAGACATTTTAGCTGTATGTGACTTTCTTTCAGACAACACAATCAGAGTTTTGTTAAATAGTCTGCTAGTTTTTCCACAGCTTTATTATGGCTGTGAATAGTAATCACATTTTTGATGCAGCAATAAGCACATCTACTCATCACAAAGTTAATCCATAATCCAAAAATGTAATGAAGTGCAGTGGCAATGGGTTGTTGTAAGAGAAATTGAGATGTTGAAAACTTTATAAACTATTATAAGTGGCTTCCAGCAACTGCTATATGTTTGGTTACAAGAGAATTGTGTTGCATCATATGATTTAGGACAAAAGCAAAGCAGAATTGCCTTGTAATAGCGAATAAGCATTGTAATTCAGAATTTAAGTCATTCTTTAATGCCTAAATGCATTACAGCTTCACAGGAATAAAGGAATAAGGATTAACTGCTCTTAATGAGTCATCAGATATTTAATGGTTCAATGAAACTTTCACTTTCAAGTAGCTCGGGTCCCTAGTGAGCCCATATATATGTGTGTGTGTGTGTGTGTGTGTGTGTGTGTGTGTGTGTGTGTGTTTGCACAGGAATGCAAGTGCTA
>CAIGQW010000596.1:12493117-12527873 GCA_903798125.1 Danio choprae
TCGCCAGTGTCTAAGCAGTGTCATATCTTAAACCAACGTGATATTGACATCAAATACTGACATTTATTCATCAATTATGGCAACCAAAATTCAATATCTGATAGACATCATATTGGTAACGTCCACACAACGTCAAGATGTAACATCATTAGACGTTGATATTTTGTTGTTTTTAGGTTTTGTTGGAAAGTAACCAAAACGCAACATCTGTCCGACATTAGACAGTGATGTCGGCCTGTCGTTGGCCTCTGACATCAACCTGATTTTCATTTCCAAGTAAAATTCAATGCCCCACGACATTGGGGTACAACGTCAATCTGACGTAATGTTGACGTCATGTGCCTGCTGGGATATTTAGTATAATTAAATGACCTTTTTTTTGTTTATATACTGTAGTTTGTTAGATATTCGAATAATTCAAATGAATACTATACATTTATAAACAACATTTGATTATTTTGTTTAGTAAAAGTATTGAATTACTGTTGCAGTACTGAATGTATTGAGTTGAAGTCCTAAAATATCTTATTTCATTTTAAGTACTTAAAATGCTATTTCTTTTATGGCTAACTATAATAACCCTGCCAGCAGCCACCATAACAAAAGATGATACAGCTGGATAAAATGTGCCTTTTAGTGAAGAGCTTCACTTTGAAGTGACTCCTGTGCAGATTGTAAAGTTAGACATGTGGGATGGAGGCAGGAAAAGCCACATCAATAACCTGTGAGTTAAGAACTGGGACTCGCAACCTCTACAGTAATACCTGGAGAAATGCATACCTCAGGTCTCCTGTCCACTTAGTCTAAATATCATACCACCCTCTTTTAAAGTGCGCACCGCATTCATAAAGCCATCTCTGTCGCTCACAAAGCCCATCCGGGGCCAACTTTTCATCTATTACCTGTCATTGTACTCCACAATGTTCACAATGCACAAAACACACCTCTTTTCTCTCGTAGCAGAACTAGCAGAGATTCAGTAGTGTCCTAAGGCAACGAAACCAAACAAACATCCAGAACGACCTCTGTCAGTACAGCAGCTCTGTGTTTGTTTTTGTGAGTTTGTTTCTGACGTTTTTAACGCTATAATCTGTTGGCCCGGTGCTGTTTTTTGATGAGATGATCTCCTAGCTGACTGCTTTTTTTAAGTAGCTTTTGAATGAAGCTCGTTCTACTGTCAGACCCAGATCAGACAATCCCTGTTAGCGTTGTTAGTTTTGGATGAGGAGACACTTTAGAGTTATGGGAACTTTCTATTTGGAAACTGCCTTTTGACTCGCAGCTATTGCGGCTACGTCATTTATTGTAAACTTTTATACTGATATTAAATCGCATGTATGATGCCTTAGGGTGCGAGGCAACATTTTGAAGCAAACTGTAAAAAGTTACACACGAATAAATGTAACTGCATGATGCAACATATTCCCCTCATACTTCAACATTAAAAAACGTAATGCATCTCAAGTTGCAACTTGAACTGTCAGATTTGGAAAAATGCAGACAGACCTTTGCCGTTGTTGGCTTGCAACTGTAATCCCTTAAATAGGGTTTAGCTGCCCCAAAGAAAACGTTTCTGTAAACGTTGCTTGCGCTGAAGACAGGTTTTATCTTTTCACCTAATACCTTTATGATTATCGAGGCTTTGCGACACACATACGAGAATTACTCTAAAACAACAGTTGTCAGGCAAATATGTAGTACAGACAAGTAGACTTGCCCTCCATCTATGCATTTCTGTCAGCATGTAATCAGCCAATTGGCTCAAAAATACATATATAATTCAGGCGATGCTTGTCTAGAAAGTGCACGCGCACCTGCCTGTCTAATTCTCTGTTTAGGGAGACCACCCTAAGTCAATATCTCTTCCTGACAATCTGACATACATTAGATCAAGGGATATGATTCGATTGAATGAAAATATCTACTGTATCAACAAACTTGTGGTTAAAGCGATTGAGTTGATGCATGTAGCAGCGCATTGCATTAATAACAATCAGAGGTTTTTTTTGCATGCTCAATGACTCACAGAAGCAAATAAACTTACACACGCAATAATCCACAGTATTTAGTATTTGGCCACATGTTCAGGAGTCTTATTGGGAGGGTTGTCTCAAAGGGTGGGAGATTAACTCAAGCTGCGCAGGCAAAACACTGCAGGGCCCAGAAGAAAAGAAAAAAAAAAAAACAGCTCCAGGCCCTCGACCCGCCGGCTAATCCAGTCCCAGCTGCACCCGGTCCGTCTGGGTTTGTGGCGCTATGCCGCTGCAGTCCTGGGGTGCTAAGCCTCCAATAAGAGGCTTGGACGAGTCTGACAACCTGTCAAGCTGAGAACTTAATTAACCAGCTAAAGTTAACTTGGACTAATAGGAAAGAAAAGATCCACTCAAGTGGTGCCACAAAAGACAAAGAGGTCAACTTTGACTCTTCTTGCTTCTATTATGAATGTCAGGTTCTCTGATAAAATGAATTGGACTTTTTCATTACTTTCAAATATTTATTAAAAAGCATTTTTGGGAACAGTTTTCGGCCAAGTGCATCCAGAATTTTTAGTGTCGAGCCAGAATTTTTATTTTGGTGCATCCCTAATGATAATGACAATTAATCTGCTGAAATGTATTGGCATTAATATTCATTACATTTTCCTTAACCTGTTAGTGATGATTTAATTATTTAACTGATTCAGTAAAATACTATTTAATAAAAAAGTAGCATCTTCATGTTCAGTAATATTATGAAATATTATTAAAATATCTGTGTAAATACATTTTACACTGTCTTAATATTTTGAATTCTTTTTTTTATTATTTTAAAAGCCAGAAACATGGAAACACTAAAGTGAAAATGAACTTATGAAAATGAATTATGTTATGCTGGAAGAAAACTAATATGCTTCCCATTGCTAAAATAATAATAAAAAAATCTAAAGATGCACTTCATGACCCTTTTTTTCCAGTCTATCTCCAAACAGCGCACATAGCAAGATAGCATGCACACTCTTATCTTCCATTTCCAAATTTGCACAAAGACTTTTCCCTATCACACATCCCCTCCCAACAGGAAGAACAAGAGACATTGTAGAGATGAAGTACACGACAAACAGCTACGCATAACTTGTTTGTTTGCACAAGGTGAGGCTGTGTCAAAACTGAAGAGTCAAGAGGTGCGGCGAGACGCTAACTTGCCTGAGCTAAAACAGAGTCTCACTTGACCTTCTCCTCTCTCTCCTCTCCATCAGGGCAGAGTGTTTAAGCACACCATCTCCTTTCCAGCATAATGTGTTTAGAAATGTCACTCGCACCCCTCCCTTTCAATCACTGTAATGTGTTTGACTGCATTCACCCTCTTTCCTCTGGCCATAATGTGTAAAACTGTCATACACTCCATCAACGTAATGCGTTTGATTATTCCAATGCAGAACGTGCCAAAGACAGACAATAAGGAGCACCAGAACCTGTTCGAATTCAAACGAAACCTGAAGCACGCTCGAAATCAGTGTAGTATGCAATCTGAGTCAGTGTAATGTGTAATCCGTCTCTGTGACCTCCAGCTCAATGACTGTCTGAGAGCTTCCAGGTGTATCATCAGATTTTCCACTTCTCTGCTCCCTTAAATCTCATTCTTTCTTCCCTGGCACCTTCAGTCTAAGCCACTTGATGCTTCTCTCTCTCTCTATCAACTCTCACTTTTTTTTTTATTGCTTAGCCCACTTTTTTCCCCTTCCACTACAATACCCACCGCATTGCCTCTTGAACTTTTTTGTTATTCTGTCCCCTTTGCCCACATTCTTCTTCCTGCCTAAACTTTCAGATTTTCCGTCAACAAACTGTCTCTTTTCCCGCTGACTCGTTCTCTGTGCGCTACTGTTTCGTGAGCCAGAGGTTGCAGAAGAAAAGCAGGCAGTAATAGCAGTGTTCCAGTGCGGTGCAGCTAATGATGTGTAGCTGTTAACCTCGAGGTGCGGACCCTGGCTGTGGAGAGATCACCCACCAAGAGTTTGTTCCTCGTTCACACCACATCTTAAAGCCTTTGTGCGCTGCTTAAAACTGGGTCCAACTTGTTAACATGTTTTTTTGAAATCTCAAACTGTTATCTGAGGAATTATATACTTAGTGGCAAAATTTTTCCCCAAATGATTTTTGTGCACAGTAGACTAAACAGGAGTTTTCTGATGTTATCTCAGCTGAGACTTTGCCTACTTTGTGTGCATGAATGGTGGCTTTAAAGGAATCATTCAGTCATAGATGAACATTTTGAAGTCATTTACACAGTCTGATGTCTTTTCAAATCTATGTGACTTTGTGTGGAACAACAAATGTAATATTTATTCATTCAGTCACCATTCGGCTTAAACAGGTTTGGAACAAGTTGTTTGGGACAGAATTTTTCTTTTTTTGGGTGGTTAGCTATTGTTTGGTTGACTATTGATACTTTCCAGCATTTTCTTAAGACTTTTGTGGGGAAAACTGGAGCACACGGAGAAAATCCACGCAAACATGGGGAGAACATGCAACCATTCCACACCCCCACAACCATTCCAACATTCATCTAAACATTTTCTTTTTAACAGAAAAAAAGAAACTCAATGAAGTTTGGAACAAATAGAGGATGAATAAACAATGGCAGAATTTTTTCTGAATCTCTTTAAATGAACTCTGCAGCTTTCGGTTCTCATCTACTTGTACTGCTTGTAAAGAGAGCAGCATGAACTAACTTTAAAACATCTTCTTTTGTGTGCCACAGAAGCAAAAATAAACCAAACAAACATAAAATTATTATTATTTTTAGTTTAACAAATGTTGTTAAATAACGTTAAATGAAACCTTACTGCAAATTGTCAAATCCCATTTTTCTATTTTTTTTTTTTACTTCAACATGACACTGGGGATCACATGAGGCGGAGTAAATGATAATGGAATTTTTATTTTTGGATGAACTAATCCTTTAAGTTCACAGTAATTCCAAGCAGCACGTCTAAATCCCTTGGCACCTATTTCCTTATTAGCCAATCATGCTGCTCTGTTTAGTGTCAAATTAAATTCCTAAGGAGTCAGTAGGGAGTAATTTAATCAATTAACCTTTTCCCATTGGAAATGACTGCAGGAATGTGGTCTGCCTCGACGTCCATTGCAACCCACCTTGGTAACAAACCAAGAGGTTCTGAGTGGTGCTTACAAGAAGCATGCAAGTGTGTTCTTGAGTGTTTGAGTGGATGAAACCCGTGTGGTCGAGGAGAATATGGAGAGTCTGCCATTAATAAATCCTGAATCGGGCTGCGCTCACATAAACACTCTATTGTTCTTTGAAGTCTCTCTATGGTTTTGCAGATGGTGGGTCATACATCACCCTCAGACAAACATGGGGGTCCCGGGGGCTGTGGCTCCAGCTTGTCCCTACACCCTCAACAACTTTATACTCATATGGCCCAAAACAGGCTGTATGTGTCCCTGAAAATCATCTTTCCCAAGGGCTCAAGCCCAAGGTTAACAATGGCTGGCTGTGTGAATGGAGTCTACTGAACGATCAATTGAGCTTCTCATATATCACACAGCTGATAAAACCAGTGCCAAGTCACAGAAAGAAAAAAAAAGATGGGCACCAATATATGGTCATTTACTAAATCAATCCCTGTAGATCACAGGTGTCAAATCCAGTTCCTGGAGGGCCACAGCTCTGCACAGTTTAGCTTTAACCCTAATTAAACACACCTGATCAAACTAATTGAGTCCTTCAGGCTTGTTTGAAACCTACAAGTAAGTGTGTTGAAGCAGGGTTGGAACTAAACTGTGCAGAGCTGCAGCCCTCCAGGAACTGGATTTGACACCTATGCTGTAGATGATATTTACTGTAATTGGGAAAAACACTGCACAGTGGTGTCCAATAAGACTGAGACAACAAAAGTTAATATTTCTATTGGGGTTATTTTCTTATTGTCACTTATTGTCATTTGCATGCTCTCCCCGTGTTGGTGTGGGTTTCCTCCGGGTGCTCCGGTTTCCCTCACAGTTCAAAGACATGAAGTATAGGTTAATTGGATGAATTAAATTGGCCGTAGTGTATGAGTGTGTGTGTGAATGTGAGAGTGTATGGGTGTTTCCTAGAACTGGGTTGCAGCTGGAAGGGCATCCGCTGTGTAAAACAAATGCTGGAATAGTTGGCGGTTCATTCCGCTGTGGTATATATATATATATATATATATATATATATATATATATATATATATATATATATATACACACACACACATTTACATATAATATCTCGAGAGGTGCAACAATCAAAAACAAAGAAAAATCTAAATGTAGTAAATTGCAACGTACATATTACAGAAAATATAATATTCTAACACACACACACATACATATACATATATATATATATCCTATCTATTTGTTCAGTATATGTGCTTTAAGGAAAATATCTCATTACAGTACTTAGTTATACAACATAATCTAACCTGTTAAAAATATGTACAAATGATTTTCAATACCATAAGAAGCAGCACACAAAGCACATTTAAACAGCATATTGTTTTCTATTTTCTCACTCACTAGCTCACTAAAGGTCAGTTAAAGTCATGTTCGTACATCAACCCACATCAAAACAGTCCAGGTGTACGTATAATCTCCCCAAAAGCAGCCAATTATTATCCATTTCAGAGATGAGCAGCCATATTGCAACTCCGTGTTCCCCCCGAAGGGTTTTTGGCAGTGTTTGAACAGGGGTCACCAGTTTAACACAAAGCCCCTTAATGGACGCGGACGAGAGAGCGAGGGTCAAAGTGTCATGTTTGCTGTGCCTGGGGCAAATCACAACACACAGAGCCAATGACGGAGCTGAAAGAGCCAACGTTTGGACAAGCCGGCGCTTATCTACATATAAAAGAGAGGAACAGATTGAGATGGAGGAAGGGGCACAAAACTAAAGACCAAAAAAAAAAAAAAAGACTACAGGTACACTTCTGAAAGCGAGCCAGGAAGAGAAGGGAGGATAAAGACAAACAGGAGCTGCTTTGCTGTTATCAGGGAGTGTGATGGAGAGGATAATAGAGCGATGACAGTCGTGACTGGTATCCAGTTCAATCAATCACAGTCTCTGTCAGTCACCGCTGATGCTTTATTGACAGACTCAGGTTGTCCGATAGCATTAACTCCCTATTCAAAGCCAGACCAACCTACAAAATAATGCGTGTCGTTGACAACAGATGTCTTTGAACCGGATCAATAACAACACAAGTTTATTAGGAGCGGTCAGGGTCAGTGCTTAAATTCAAGGGCTTGAAAGACGACTGGACAATACAGTGGGGACTTTTTGCATTCTAGGAGCCACGTGGACAAGTATACCTTAAAGGGTTAGTTTACCCAAAAATTTTATTTTACCTCCTATTTATGCTCCCTCAAGTGGTTTATGGTTTATTTGTTGTGTTGGACACAAAAGAAGATATTTTGAAGACAACTGAGAACTATTGACTTCCATAATAGGAAAAACAAATACTATGGAAGTGAATAATTACAGGTTTTCAACATACTTTAAAATATCTTCTTTTGTGTTTAACAGAGCAAACAAAAACCTAAACCATAAACGTTTGAAGAAAGCAAAGGGGGTGCAAATTATGTCAGAATTGTTTTTTCTGAGTGAATCATCTATTAAGGCACTCTATTGTTTAACTGAAGTGTGAGAAATTCTGATTTAGTAGAGAGATGTTTTATTTTTCTTGTCAGATTAATTAAATATATTATTGATTGCAATACTAAAATCTTAAAAGAAATACTAGAAAAATATGATGATAGTTCAAATGTAAAAATAAACCAATTATGAGGGTTCAATAAGGTTTGAGATAATAAAAAATATATTATTATTATTATTATTATTATTACTAATAATAACATTAAATTACAAAGACAACAATAATAATAATAATAATAATAATAACAATAAAGTATTGTATCTGAGAAAGAAAACATGTTTTAGAGTATAGTTTGATCTATACTAAGTTACTACAACTAGAGTTAAGTTACAGATGTAAATTTATTTCATATACAAAAACAAAGCCAGTTGTAAAAATTGTAAAGCATAATTTTATTTTGTCCATATGTAGATAATCATGCACAAGTATAACAACCTAACTATCAGAGTAAAAAAGCAGATTAATGTATGCTTTCTAAAATATAAACAAAAACAAAACAAAAACTTAAAAATATTTAATATAAATACAAATGTACAACTAATATGACTTATTATATTACACATTCAATATTTGTATACATTAATAACAACCATTTTATATGAATGACCCACATTCCTGTTCATTTTACTACAGTAATACCATGATAGGAACAAAATGCCTATTCCGGATAAATGTTGCACAATGTTTCAGTTGTTTCCCTCATCAGTGCTGTGGAGGCTGATTTTTCATTTAATTTAGTTTAACCTTTGGTGCGCAGTAGCGGAGTTTCATTCAGTGATGTTAACTAATGCAACAGAATGTCATCATTTATTAGTTAGGTAAATGTACATATACTGTACGAGTAGAACAAGTTACAAAATGTGACTGTTTACTAAATCCAGAGCCTGCTATAAGAAGAATAGATGAGTACTATCCTAAATCATTACTATTGATTTATAAAAACAAGCAATGCAAATTTCAAGAACTTTGTGCAACTTGTGTGACCTACAGTTTGAAAACCACCACAATAAAGGACTTTTAGTTATAGCTTTCTTTCATATCACAACCCTATACAAACTTTGTTTTTTTGCTGACTGTGAAGAACTGTTTGAAATTGGTCTGGTTAATCTCACATGTCTGACCTTTGCATGACTGAACTTTAATGCTTCACAGGATCCATTAAAAACCCAGAATCCCGCGTCGATAAGAACCAGCCTGACATTGACCTAAACCCTGAAGCCTGTATTAGCAGACACGTCGATGCCATTGATGAGCCATTCGTTCCGGTTCCAACTGATATGAGACAAAAGTGCATGTGCAGCTCATTACCCATAATGCTGCAGCGGCCAACACTATTTCTATCCAATTTCCCCAATAGCTTTTCTCTTCCATCATTCTCTAAGCATTTCATTTGCAGTCTTTCACAGCGTCTGCAGTTAATTCAGACTGAATCAGCAAATAAATAAATAAACATATTATACACACACACATAGTATTTATACACATTTCATTAAACATACTGCGCATATATATATATATATATATATATATATAAAACATATTTAATAGTTGGGCCTCACGGTGGCGCAGTGGATAGCACGTTCGCCTCACAGCAAGAAGGTCGCTGGTTCGAGCCTCGGCTGGGTCAGTTGGCGTTTCTGTGTGGAGTTTGCATGTTCTCCCCGTGTTGGCGTGGGTTTCCTCCGGGTGCTCCGGTTTCCCCCACAAGTCCAAAGACATGCGGTACAGGTGAATTGGGTAAGCTAAATTGTCTGTAGTGCATGAGTGTGAATGGGTGTGTATGGATGTTTCCCAGAGATGGGTTGCAGCTGGAAGGGCATCCGCTGCTTAAAACATATGCTGGATAAGTTGGCGGTTCATTCCGCTGTGGCGACCCCAGATTAATAAAGGGACTAAGCCGAAATGAAAATGAATGAATATTTAATAGTTACATTATGCATTTATTGAAAAGTTATAATATAAATCACAAATTTTATAAATAAACAGTTATATTAATTAAAATAAGTGTTTGGTCGCCTAACTATCTATCTTTTAAAATAATAATAAATACATTTAAATTCCAACAAGGTGTTGCAAAAACAAACAAACAAACAAAAAAATCACAAAATACAAAAATGTTACTATTTTTTTATATATATAATTGTCTTGAGTTTTGCTCTTTATAAAATTAAAATTTTTAAATAATATAATATTTATGGGGATGTACACATTTTTGAACTGTGATCTTAATTTATTTTGTTAGATTAGTTCCAGTTTTGGCTTGGGTACTGTAATGTACAGTGCTCAGCATATATGAGTATACCCCATTTTGAAAATGAATATTTTTATCCATTTCTCAGTGAATATGGGTAATATATATTGGTGCATTTAAATAAAACATATTTATTAAACCGATATATTTATTAAAATAATATTTTAGTCACAGAACATCTTTAGAAATTGATTGACATAAATTTGGGCTATTCATTTTTTAACCATTATTGTGAGTTATTTTGTTAGATTAGCTCCAGATCTGGCTTTAGTACTGACTAAACTAATGTATATGCACAAATATAATATTGTGAAGCATCCAAAATTAAATATTAATTTAAATGAGAGATTTGTGGGGGGTGTACTCATATATGCTGAGCGCTGTATATCTAATCTAATGTATATACACACATATCTTATTTTATATCATCCTATAAAAAGTATTATTTTAAAAGAGGCATATGTAATGGTTGTATTCATTTATGCTGCATGGGCATAATATATATCACATACACAAAAACATATAAATAAGAAATATGATACAAATAATCACAAAAATAAAAAATGATGTAAATGAGTTTATTTTATGCTTTTTTCTTCTTTGTTTCACTTTTATAGCATCATGCTGATTACACCATATCTCCTTATTTAAAATGCAGCATCTAAAGTATCTCTGCTCTTTATTTTGGCCACAATTTTCCCTCTTTATTTTGCCTTTCACCTCTCTCTCTCTATGTCTTCACACTCCTCTGGCGCACACACACACACACACACACACACACACACACACACACACACACACACACACACCGTTTTCTACATCAGGCTCGCGGGAGAGGCTGAAAACAGACAGGACCAATTTTCTGCTAATTGGAGCTCAGGAAATTGCTCCTCATTTTAATTTACTGCCACACAGCCAGATAGACATGTGATCCGCCACTGCAGGTGTGTGTGTGTGTGTGTGTGTGTGTATGAGAAAGAACCAGACGGAGATGAAAAATACACTATCCATCGGCCTACTCTTACAGTGCACAGGTGCAGAGGTCAGAGCTCTGGACATTAATTTGACTTAAATACAACATGAACTCTGTCTGGGGTCAGGCGCATCGGGAGAAACCCGCAAGCCCTTTGACTTCCACCACAGTCGAACTTTAAAGCTGCCACGGTAATTCAATTGATTTCATATTTTCTTTGAAAGCTCACGAGGGATGCGGGCAGTTGATTTATGATGACTGTCATAATATTTCAATAGCCGCAAGACACCTTTCTGAGCTTGAAAACAGACGAGTGGCACATTCAGGTCAGTGTTAGTTTAGTATTGTTTATGCTGTTGAAACATTTAGTAAAATACTGAATTACAGCTTTTCTTTTTTTGTTTTAACATATTTATACAATTTTTTTTGTCATTTTCATTGTCAAGCTTTTTATAGATAGATGAGTTAGCTGAAATTTTCTTGCTTTCTGTGAATTGTTACTGAAAAAAAAATCATAGAAAGCCAGTGACTCCCTGAACCTCACCTCAAGCCATGTGGTTACATAATATAACCCAGTACTTTCTTAGGTACATACACTGTCAGTACATGTTATAGGGATAGTTAACTCACCATTTACTCACCATGAAGCCTTTGTGAGCTTTTTTGTTTTGTTTTGTTGAACGCAAAAGAAGATATTTTGAAGAGTGTTAAACATTGACTTCCAATGTATTTCAAAACCATACACTCTTGCTGAAAAAAACTAACTTTGCCCTCAGATATCACACACAAGGCCTCAAAAACACATACACTATAGTTTCTACAACATAGTCTTACACACTGGTGCAATAAATTAAAAACAGTATTTCCAATACTGCCAAGTTAAGTTTTCACATGATGAACACAAAAGACGCAAGCAATGTTTATACACTGGCACATTTTTATTGATGTACTATAAAGTACAAAACACACGCACACATACAAAATTTTTTCACCTCAGCATCCTGTCTTTGGTCTTGGTCAGTGTTAGTTAACTGTGTGCTAACTGAGCTCAAGCTGTGCTGACTTCAGTTAACATTATTGAATGCAAGTGCTTTCTAAATGACTACACGGTGTAAGCATTAAAGAAAATGTAGGTATTTGTGTGTACAGTTTTGCAGTAACAGTTCACCAAATATAACTCATATATCAAAGCAGGGAATAGTGTTTACAGTTTAGGGAAATGGATGTGCTTTTTCAAAAATGGCGTTATCGTTTTGAAATTTTAGTTCAAAAGACTTTATAGTGTGGAAGGTTATAGTGTTTTAGCAATCGAGAAAAACTGTAATGTCAATAGCTACCGGTTTTCAACATTCTTCAAAATATCTTCTCTGAATGAAACTTAAACTGGTTTGGAACAAGTGGAGAGTGAGTAAATAATGAGAGAGGGGTATTTTTGAGTGAACTTTGCCTTTAACTACAATCATTGTTTTGGTTGTCAGGTACTCACCCCCATAAACCGTCACGTTTTTTGTTGTAGTTTACATGAAGGCCATCTGCTTGTTAAGTCATTATGTAGGGAATACTCATTTGAATTGACAATTGATTTGCTTATCAGCTAATTTTTTTGTCATATCACACTTTAAAGTAAATCTCTTACACTCTGTACACTACAGTGTCTGGACTTGCTGCATCACAGTCGATCAGGATTTTCAAAATATAATCTGACAGAGCATTTGGACCTGGAATCTGTATCATGTGATCATGTGTTAACAAGCAAGATAACATTTTCAAAAACTTGCACTTTCAGAAGGTTATGATTCACATTCGTTAAATAATTGCTTTATACATCTTTAGGAGATACAAAACACAGACATTTTGGCACAATGCCTTCCTCAGTGTGTGACACAATCTTCTCACTCCAAACTTATTCCACAGTCAATCACATTACGTCATTAGTTAGACGAATACTCAATAGTTAAAAACAATCTCATTTTCGTTTCAATATAACTAACAGCACAAGAAATATTTCCTCCTGTAAAAGCATTATCTCCATTGTACAGGAAAATAACATTTGAATTATCATTCTTCACTTATTCATATCTTCGTCAACTGATACAATGAAATTCCGACAGTCCAACACATTAAAAATGCAATGAGATGAATACATATGAAAATGAGATTGAGTAGTGGTCTAGCTTATGGCGTAATGTGACAGACTGTAGAATAAGCGGGTGGAGTGAGAAGATTCTGTCTGTGTTTTGTATCTCCAAAGAATATAAAATTAAGCTATATAAAGTAATTATTTAACGAGTGCGAATCATAACCTTCTGAATGATATTACTAACAAGATTAACGCACCAACATTTTAAAAACCTCTTGCGTGCAGTGCAGACCTCATTACAAAAACTTGCACTTTGAAACCCACTTTCAATTGTTTACAGTGTCAGGTCCTTAAAATGCGTATCCAAAATGCATTGGAAAAAACTAATATGCTGAAAAACACCTATTAGTCAATCACAAGACTAATTCAGATGAGATCTACAGAGACATAACTGCTTATAATTCATAACAATAGATTTCTGGATAAACTGTGTCAAAGGCCATCAGATGTTGATCTGAGCAAGCAAGATAAAATCTTGACCAACAACGTAACAATAACATTTATAAAGAGATTACATTATTACCCCTGACCCAGACCCTCTTTAGGGAAACGCTCCACTTCCTGATTGAATCTCCATCATAATAGATAGGAAATGAATGACTTTAGTAGTCTATGGCTTGTTTCTGCTTTGTCTACCTCAACCTTACCAGCCCCCCCTCCCCGTAAAACTATTTCCTGAAACATTCTCCCGTCTGTGTTCGTTCTGAATTCATTCTCTCTCTGGTTGTTCCTCTGCCGGCCCTTATTTGTTGTTTCAGAGCAGCCGGGTGAGATCCCGCTGCAGAGACGTCAAGAATGTTTATTTGGGATATGCGAGGCTCGCCACATCTTTGACAGTTTATGTGCTTATGGAGACAATAACATGGCTTTTTGATGGATTCAGCGGTTCGATACAGTTGCATTTTAATGGCAGCGAAAGGAACTTTTGAATGAGCACAAGCGCTTGGACCCGATCCAGACCCTGGATGACAAGAATCCAGCATATTGAGTTTATTTACTGTGGGACTGGAGCGAAAACAAGACCACGACTGCTAATGAGAGGGAAATAACTCGGAGACTGCACATTTCGGCATCAAAAAAGTGGCACAAACACACTCTCAAATGAGTACATGTGACCTTGCCTGACATTTACCATTGGACGCTCATATCCGAGAGGCTCGTGTTGACCTCGATCGATACAGAGATACATGTTTTAACACGAATCGCTTACGAATCAATACTGCGGCATTGGCAAACAGAGACGTCTATCAGATGTGTATCACTCAATAAGACAGGAGCGCAATCAATGGACGCTTTGCGAAAAAAGCTCATCCATCCTGCGCTGACATGTTTTCCAACAACGGACACTGTCATTTATCTGAACGGGTGGGATTGGACATCGTGTTGCACATATAGGCTGTTTTAATGAGTGTGTGACCTTTTCTTCATGGAGCTGCGGTCCCGTGTTCGCTGAACTTGAATAAATCCTCTTTCCTGTCAAATCAGCCAGTAGCGGTCGTGCCATTTCAATCTATCGATTTCCGGCGTACACGCATGCACAAACACGCTTTAAGAGCACGCGCATAAATATTTATACAGAGAAAGCATTTTAAAACGTCAATCCTGTTGTTCGTTTACATTTACATTCATTATTTTTATTGCTAAAAAGCTTGGTACGAACAATTGTTGAGAGGATGTTTTATTTGCACACCTTTTATTGTCCGCATTATGAAAATGAATAGACAAATTATGATTTCTGCCAGGTGGAGGACAAAATATTTTAAAAAGTGGAACCGAAAACACAGAAAACTCTGCTCACAGAGATCAACATGCATTAAGAAGCAAACCAAAGATTTGTATTGCTTTGATTTTGATGTTAGAAAAACACATTACAAAACTGATTTCAGTAAATATCCAAAATATAATGTGTCAAAAATATCTCTATTTACTTTCTATTAAAGAACTGTTTGTTTCAAAAACATTAAAACAGTAAAAAAATTAACCCTATCAATCAAAACTGTGTCCAAAACAGAGCAGTACTGTAAATATTGAACATAAATCAAACACAATTTGCCACAAAACACAATCCCAAATCACAACCTCCTCTGAAACAATAAAAATCTAGTTTGTTCTATATAAACATCTCCACTCTCGGGATTCTTCTCTTATTTTCTTCAATAAAACCCTCATTTGTGCTGCTCCACTGACTCCTCGAGGGTCTGTTCGGGACAAAATGGAAGCTCAATGTGTGTTTGTGTACGAACGACTGTGATTATAGCACTCCAAGTACCTTGAGAGCAAATCCCTGCAGCTCATTAGGAAATGTCATCTTATGTCGACAACAAGACTTGAGTGGCTCTCAACACTAATGTAACCTCTGCAGTCTCTCCATTCGTCTTGATCATTTCTTCCTTTTCTGAGTTATTATTATCGTTTTAGACCTTTAAACAAGATTTGAGGCCGGTTGGGAGTCTTTCTCCATAAATAATTTGTCCTAAACCCCTTCTACCTTTCGGTCGCCCTATCATATGCTGCAGTGGGTCTATTAAAACAGGAGCCTCTGACAGTAAAAGTGAGTGGTCCGCTGTGACTGATACAACCATCCATAACTTTCGGTATGTGTCTCCTGAGGGTCTTTCTCCACTTCTGGCCGTCCCCTTAATGAACTGCTGCCATCACTCACTCACACACCTGCAGTCAGGCCAGCATGTGTGGGCTTAGACTCAATAAAAATGGATTATGTCCTGCCTGTGGTTTCCAAATAATTGTAGAGTAAGAGGGAGCATTGGGAAAAACAACAACTGTTTAACTGTATTTCACATGCACGTTGCGACATAAGCAGCGTCTGTCCATCTGCAGTGTGCTGTCATAGCGGGTGGGCGGCGGGACCGACATTTCAAACAACATGAGGTAGTATATCAGAGTAGATTATTGAAATTCATCTCTGAAGTGTTATTCATTATTTATGATTAGTAATATAATTTATTTTTCAATGAAAACCTTCTTGAGCGTTGATCAAAATTTGATAAACTACAAATGAACTATTACTTTTTTTAAAAAGATGTCAAGGCATCATAAAATAGTTTATATGAGTCATGAGAAGAAAAAAAAGAGTCATGTTTTATTCATTCTTTCATTTTCCTTCGGCTTAGTCTCTTTCATCAGGGGTCGCCACAGCGGAATGAACCACCAACTTATCCAGCATATGTTTTACACAGCGGATGTCATTCCAGCTGCAAATCAGTACTGGGAAACACCCATACACACTCATTCACACACATACACTATGGTCAATTTAGTTTATTCAATTCACCTATAGCACGTCTTTGGACTGTGGGGGAAAACGGAGCACCTGGAGGAAACCCACGCCAACACAGGGAAGTCATGTTTTAAATAAAATACATTTTTCTCTATAGCGTTTTTTAGCCAATGTGACTGAGCTAAAGAACCAAACAGGTCATTTATGAATTATTCGTTGCAACAATGAATGAATCAGACATTGCAACTGTATTTCCAACTCCAATGCCAAGCGTTAACACTATATACACTATAGGAGTTTTAGTGCCTTTTTTTTCTCCACTTTTGTCCTCCTAACAATGGACCTTTTTTTACATTTCCGGGTTTCTCAGCAGTCATCACAGTTGGGTAAACTTAAAGCATAGTGAATGGGAATAATAATAATTTCTTTACAATACTATTTGCTGAAATAATAAAAGAAATCTCAATCATGGTGTTATCAAGACGTTCAGAAAAAGGAAAAAAAAATAGTGTGAGACTGATAACAGTAGCCAGAAGAGAAAACGTCTAATTTACTGTCCTGTCCATAGACGCTGCATTAGAAATGCTTTGCATAAGTGGTCATTCGTTTTCCTGTAATTTGATGCAAAGACGATATAATACATACATAAATACATATAAATTCATTCATTCTTTTCAGCTTGGTCCCTTTATTAATCTGAGGTCGCCACAGCGGAATCAACCACCAACTTATCCAGCATATGTTTTACGCAGCGGATGCCCTTCCAGCTGCAACCCATCACTGGGAAACATCCACACACACTCATTCACACACATACACTACGGCCAATTTTTTAGCTTACCCAATTCACCTATACCACATGTCTTTGGACTTGTGGGGGAAACCGGAGCACCTGGAGGAAATCCACGCAAACACGGGGAGAACATGCAAACTCCACACAGAATTGCCAACTGACCCAGCCGAGGCTCGAAACAGCGACCTTCTTGCTGTGAGGCGATTGTGCTACCCACTGCGCCACAGTGCAGCCCTACATATAAATATACATATATATTTAAGATTTAAGATGTCTTGTGAAAAGGGTCCATCAGACAAAAAACTTCTAATGTTCTCATGTCTGATTCAAATAAACTGATAATCTGAAATGCTCACAAATCGAATCCTACACACTCGTATCTGCTTGCAAGCACATCAGGCCAGCCTCAATAATATATTTAGGATTTTAAGTTACATTAAAAGCAAAAATATGTAAATGATTCCTTTTTATTACAATTGTGCATATATTTATATCTGTTTATCATGAGCAATGAACATGAAAGTTTTAAGCAAACATTTTAAGGAAAAATTATGTTTGTAAGCATATATGGTTCCATAAATTCCTCCATGCCTCTGCGTTCTATCCTTCACCCCCCTAATGATTTAAACTCTGAGAGCGGACCATTGGTTTATTTAAGTAAAGCACATACATAACTTTCACAGAGCCAAAGCCTCAAACCCACATTGATCACCCCCCACTGCACCAACATGTCTCCATACTTACCACAGTCATTTCATAGACTTATTATAAATTTCTTTGTTACTTAATTGTTCAAATGTACTCTCAGGGTTGCATAACACCTCATTTTTTTACCACCACCCAGGTGTAGTGTCTGTAGGTGTCATATACATTCCTTGTTTTAAAGCAAGAGTGGAAGTGGAGCAGTCAGCGATGATCTCTGTGACCCTAATAAAAGAGCTGTCAGCTGCCTCTCTGTTCTTTTCGCAAGCACCGCCATTAATCGCTCTGGCTGCATTGCTGCTGCATTGCTGCTTTGTTGTGTGTTTTGGTGTCTGCTGCAGTGTTCTATAATCGGTCACTGCATTGCTGCATCAGCCTGTTTACTGCAACAGCAGCGTCTCTGTATGTTTGTGTGTGCGCTTTCATCTGCTTCCTATCGTGCTCCACATGTAACTGTGCATTCTGAGTCTTTTTGTGGGATTAAATGCGATTATGAACATCAAAACCAATCTAATTTTAATACTGGCATATTTTTGGGCAATAGTTAAAAAATACATTGTATAGGTCAAAATTAGCAATTTTTCTTTTATGCCAAAAATCGTTAGGATATTAAGAAAGATTGTGTTCCATGAAGATATTTTTAGTAAATTTACTACGGTAAATATATTAAAACGAAATTTTTGATTGGTTGCACTTAATTTAGATACATTTAAAGCCAATTTTCTGAATATTTAGATTTTTTACCCTCAGATTTCACACTGTAAAAATATGTGTTGATTAATAGTATCTAAATTTTGTGTTTTCTGGGGGTTTTTTTTACAGTGGTGAATTGCATTATGGGATGTTGATCTCTGCTCGAGTTTTGATGTTGAAAATTCAACTTTACAGTTTAACAAAGTCACTTTTATTGACATTTTAGTAGTCTGAAATAACATATTGTATAAGAAATAGTATATAGTCTATAAAATAACAGAAAATGTACTGGCAGTTTATTACAAGGTAACCATAATTTACAACACCAACCCTGACACTATGTCCTTTTTAACTATCAAAAAGTATAATAAAAGTCACTTTTATGAACTCTTCAAGGTTAAAAGTTGTTGAAAGAAAGATCAAGATCCCATAAGGCAATTCAAAAGCATAAATAAATGGGGAAAAATACAAAAAACTGAAAATCGATGGGAATTTTTTACATTGCAGAATTTAAATAGTTGTATTTCGGCCAAATATTGCTCTATCCTAACAAACCATACATCAATACAAAGCTCATTATTCAGTAGATGTATAATTTTCAATTTAAAAAAAAATGTACTCTGGTTTTGTGGTCCAGAATCACAATCATTCAGCCCTGAATGCTTATAAATGTGCAGTGATACTTTACTTATAGTCAGTGTTGATTTTTGTTGAAGTTTTAATGCTCTGCATGTCTGATGTATATGTAACCGATGTGTTTTGAGCAACATCACAAGAATGTTACAAGTGTGAGATGCATATTTTTCTATACGCATTAATTTTACAAAGACATATGAGTCTTTCACTTTTGACACTTTAATAATAATGAATAATTTCTCCTTTTGTTTTCCAATCATAGAAGTCAAACGAGTTTTGAACTACGTGAACATGAGTTTAAAAAAATGTCAAAGTTCCTTCACATCTTACAGGTGACATTTACAGGTGACCCTTCAAACGGGCAAAGCTCTCACCCCTTAAATAGCCCTGGGGATGCTTGTGGTCGGCTGACCTCTGACCCCTGACCTCAGAAAGCCGCTGATGTATTACTCAACGCTGCGTGCAATTTTGGAATGTTCTTCGCCAATGGCAGGAGAGCTGAAGGCCGAGACACCACCTCGGATCCACTAATTGATCTTCAGTTGCGAGCATGTTGAAATAAGGTTCAATGTTTATTTGTTTTCTTCATAGCAATGCCAGGATTTAATTATTGCAGAAATTACATCTATACATCAATACAAAATACCAAAAGCTAAAAAAATGAAAATTAAATACAAAGTTACACAAAAAGATACTTCAGCATCCCCACATTAAATATCAAAATGGTTAAAAATCAATTTACAAATACTATTTCTTGAAAGTCCCTAAGTGTAAGTGTCCATGTTATTTTCAGTAAACTGTCTAATGCCTAAAGGTATAAGCATATCGTTTGGTCCTTGTTTTATATAGTGTTCGATTTCTTATGTGTGTGTGATCGTGAATGAACGGTCATGACGCCAGGAAAAACAGACAGAAAGAGAATCTTTCCATACCTGAGATATTGAGAAATGAGGTCAGAGCCCTTTGGCCTTGAGGGTTGAAATAGCACCCGGAGCTTATTGACTGTAAACACAGAGAGATGAGTGAGCTACTTGTGGAGAGAGCTTCCATCTTGACGCTTTTTTTTTTCTTTGCTTTACTTTTTTTTTAACGTGCAATGCATTTCTGAACCCTTGAAAAACACTTCAACTCACTTACTGTCAGAATGAAACTGAATATGGTGTGCTGGGAGACATTTATTGGCTTTTAAAGGATGAAATGTCAACCAATCACATCCCTAACTGATCCAATAGTGTGTTTTGATGCATATGGTTTTCTAAATTAATAATCTATCTTTTTTTGTGCAAGAAATGCAACTTTAAGACAACAAAATTGATTATGATTGATGATCAAGGTTGACAAGCTTGCGAGTTTTAAAAGCATATTAACTTGACATTCTTCAACTCACCGTCACACAGAGGACGAATCTCTCATAAACACCGGTCAAATCAATGTCAAACACTATTTGAATTATTGTTTGACCAGATGACTGGATATCATTGGAAGCACATTATGTTAAAGCAAACATTTAATCAAAGCTAGTACAGTACGGGTTGACGGTTTTCTAAAAGGGCATTGTAAGCTGTAGAGGAGGTAGAAAATAATAGAAGGTTTAGAAATGTGAACCAGATGTGTATGTGTGTGTGTGTGTGTGTGTGTGTGTGTGTGTGTGTGTGTGTGTGTGTGTGTGTGGAGAGAGAGAAAGTGCGTTAAATTGGCTGGACAGAGACTGGATGGCGATTTTTAAAGGGAGTTTGGTTTTTGAAACATGTTTGGTCGGTGCAATTAAGAAATAAATAAACAGAGGGGTAACACAGGATGCATAAACACAGTTTGAGAATTTGCAAGCCATTTTGTGTCCCTTTATGCAAAATAAATAATTGGAGATAGGTAAAGCTGAGAATGAAAAAGGCTTATTTTCACTGAAGGCTTGTAAAGGAACAAAGACCTTGTTTGTTTCTCCTAGACAGCAATGGCAATCAAGAGAAAGATTCTTTGCTTAAATATAAGATTTGCTTATACATACTTGGTGACCCCTGTCCCTTAAGCCACATGAATAAAGCTGAATCACAGTGGATACAGAGCTGTATCACGCTAGGGTGATTGTCAAAAACTGTTTACATGGAAGAATTGAAATTTATTTTGATAAATGGGGAAAATTTCTGAATTTCTGTGACCCACAATGCTAGCAAACATGTAACGAGACAAAATAATAATTAAGGCTATGATATTGGCAACCCCCCACCCTCTTCTCCTTTGTTTTCTTGTATTTGTTTTAGTTTGGTTTATTTGCTCAATTTATATGACGTTATTTATTTATTTATTGTATTTATTTTGTATTGTTCTGCTTTATGTTAATGCCCTGTATTTGATATTCATCTGGATTATTTGCAAATAAGAAAAATCAATAAAAAGTTAAAATCATTCAATATCCGATTTGCTGTTCTTCTTCTGGATATGTCTTAATAAATGCCTTAAGAGTTTAAAAGAGATTAATAGAAAATAGAACTATATAATGAATATAAAAGGGCGACGCGGTGGCCTCACAGCAAGAAGGTCGCTGTTTCGAGCCTCGGCTGGGTTAGTTGGCATTTCTGTGTGGAGTTTGCATGTTCTCCCCGTGTTTTGGGTGCTCCAGTTTCCTCCACAGATCCAAAGACATGCGCTATAGGTAAATTGGGTAAGCTAAATTGTCCGTAGTGTATGTGTGTGAATACTGGGTGTTTCCCAGTGATGGGTTGCAGCTGGAAGGGCATCCACTGCGTAGAGCATATGCTGGATATGTTGGCGGTTCATTCTGCTGTGGCGACCCCTGATTATTAAAGGGACTAAGCCAAAAAGAAAATTAATGAATGAATGTAATAGTATGGGTAGTATTTTATTCTTTGGGAAATTTGGGGATAATAATAATAATAATAATAATAATAATTATTATTATTATTATTATTATAATTATTATTATTGGGCAGCACGGTGGCGCAGTGGTTAGCAAAATCGCCTCACAGCAAGAAGGTCGCTGGTTCGAGCCCTGGCTGGGTCAGTTGGCATTTATGTGTGGAGTTTGCATGTTCTCCCTGTGTTCGTGTGGCTTTCCTCCGGGTGCTCCGGTTTCCCCCACAATTCCAGTTGTAATATATTATATGTTCCATATTACAGTTGTAATATATTATTCCGCATAACATCATTACATTCATTCAACATTTAAAACATCTATGCTAATATATTCTATTTCTCAAAACCGAACTTCAGGAGAAGCACATGAGACTTAAGCTGACACTTGTCTAAAACAAAGTACATGATGCAATCTTCTGAGATATGACAGATCAACTGCCGAGCACTAAAAGGCAGACAGAGAAAGCAATAAAGATAGAGAGTGAAGTGGCTGACGGACACATGGGTATTTATATCCGAGAGGCCGTGACACAGCAGAACGTTGGGCCATGTTTGGTGTGGGACTGTCACATTATGACATCCTGACTTCACATCACACTAACGAGGTGAGGTCTCGACTTCAGCTCTTATAACTCATCCCCAAAGCTGACCTTGTAACCCAGACGCTTCGCCACGTACTCTCAGCTTCAAAACGTACACTCCACACACTCGCAGATGGATGAGAAGACGCAACACATTAGAGCTGACCAATCCGTTTCCACTTCACCAGGAGAACAATCAGATGAGTTCAGACAAACACCTTCAACATGACTTTAACTTGAGCAAGCCGCAGTATTTTTAGTTTAGATATTGGTGAAAACCTCTGTATATCACATTATTTTTTTGTCTGTATTGTAAAAACAATATTAATGGCAATATGCATGCACTGTGAGACGAAATTTAAAAATCCTGTATTTTTTAGAAAGCAATATTTTATTTGCTATCATTTTATATCACAAATACGGGGGTTTCATTGTACAGCCTGGACCAATCCAGTTCCAGATTGTAGAAGTGGAGTCCAGATTGTATGTTTTATTGTGAATATTCAATTCAATTCAAGTTTATTTGTATTGTGCTTTTCACAATAATAATTGTTTCAAAGCAGCTTTACACACAGTGCATATTATTTTACTACCTTCAAAATCAGAAAAGTTAAGGTTATTAGTTACCATAACTTTTATAGTTACTAATAACATTAACTAATTAACTGGTAACTAATTACTAATAGATTTTAACAGTTAAAGTTATTATATATAAAATTTAAGAATAATATTATGGGACAACTTATTTAAGACAGAGCAGCATGGTGGCGCAGTGGGTAGCACAATCACCTCACATGCAGCAAGAAGGTCGCTGATTCGAGCCCTGGCTGGGTCAGTTGGCATTTCTGTGTGGAGTTTGCATGTTCTCCCCGTGTTTGCGTGGGTTTCCTCCGGGTGCTCCGGTTTCCCCCCCAATTCCAAAGACATGCGGTATAGGTGGATTGGGTAAAGCTAAATTGTCCGTAGTATATGTGTGTGAATGAGTGTGTATGGATGTTTCCCAGTGATGGGTTGCAGCTGGAAGGGCACCCGCTGCGTAAAACATGTGCTGGATAAGTTGGTTGTTCATTCCGCTGTGGCGACCCCAGATTAATAAAGGGACTAAGCCGAAAAGAAAATGAATGAATGAATGAATGAACTTATTTAAGACTTTTTTTTAATTCTTTATTAGATTTTTCTATTATCTTATTATTTAATGTTGCTTTTATTTTTGGGACTTTTGGACTTTGGAAATAGGATTTCAATATATTATATTTCCTAAATTCAATTGATTATTTATTATCTAAAATATAAAAAGTCTAAATACAGAAAATAATTACTTTGCTTTTTGATTATTACTATAATAATAATGATGATAATTAATAATAGAAAATATAGAAATATTGAAAAAATAATTCACTTTTTATTTATTATTATTATAATAACATTATGATGATGATGATGATTATTATTATTATTATAACTACATTTATAACTACATTAAAATATTCTTATATTTTATAGTCTACAATTTTCTATGAATATGGGTATATTAAACACTACATCGTCTATCCCTACTTGAAACATTTCAGGGGTGAAATTTTGATCTCTTTTTCGACTTACGATATTCATTTACAAGCAAAACAAAAACCATTCTACATGATTTGCTAGCCAAACATGTTCCAGGTGTGTGTCTGTGTGTGTTGAGTGTGTGAATGCAAGCAGCGGTAGTGTGAAAAGTCAAAGCAAAGCACTGAGCTGTAAACAGGAGGTGTGAATTCATGTAGGGTTTATAACGGTTTCAAGTGGCCCCTATAAAGAACATATGTCACCTCTCTCTCTGCCTATCAGTTTTTACTGACAGCCGTCAGTTGTACTGATTGTTCTGACATATGTTTCATGAACCCCGGAGAGGCTGTAAATCAATGTTTGACCATTACAGTTCTGGACTAATATATGGTCAAGGACAAAGGACTAATGGCCTTCACCTAGGATTCAGATCAGCTTCACTCAGGGACACATCTGAACTAAAAAATCTAAACACAAATTTGGTTGAGCTAAAAAGGAAGCTGCCTTAAATTCATTTCATAAAAACAAATCATAAAATGAAATTAAATACATCATAATAATGATAATAATAATAATAATAATAATAATAATAATAATAATAATAATAATAATAATAATAATAACAGTATATTTTCATTAATAATCATTTACATTATTTAAAATATTTAATAATTGAAAACATTAATTGATAATTTTCATGTTATTTTATTATTTAGTTATTTATTTTTGCTTATATTTTTCACAATTGTTGACTTTAGAAATCTGATTTTCAATTTCAAAGTATAAATGTAAAAAATACCTGTTTATTATTATTATTATTATTATTATTAATAATAATATAACAGATTTACACAATCTTATATTTTCTATAAATATAATAATAATAATAATTAATAAAACAATTTTAAATTGGTATTTTCCAGCATATTATTAATTACAATTTTCATATAATAATAATAATAATAATAATAATAATTAACATTATATTTTCATTAATAATCATTTACATTAATTACATTAATAATTGAAAACATTATTTGATAATTTTCATATTATTTTATAATTTAGTTATTTAATTTTGCTTATATTTTTCAAAATTGTTGACTTTAGAATGTTTAGAAAGTCTAAATGTAAAGAATAACTGTTTATTATTATTATTATTATTATTATTATTATAACAGATTTACACAATCTCATATTTTTATCTTCAATGATTTTTATATTTTATTTTATTCACAAAATTATTAAAACAATCCAATTTTTTTCTTTCTTTCTTTCTTTCTTTCTTTCTTTCTTTCTTTCTATTTGACAAAAAGAAGTGAAGAATACACAATTTGTATATTATATTATATTATGATTATTATTTTTATTATTATGATACAATCTTATATTTTTATCTTTAAAAAATTATATTTTATATGATTCACAAAATTATTAAAACAATCCCATTTCTTTCTTTCTTTCTTTTTTCTTTCTTTTTATTTGACAGAAAAGAAGTTAATAAACTTGATTCATCAAGAATAAACACAATAAAGTTTTAAAAACAAAACTTGTTTCCATCGTAATCCTTGATTTGACAACAACAAGAGCTACGAGAGCTAGAAACCCACCCAAACTGAATTCAGTGAAACCATTAATTCAGTTCAAACTCCAAACAAAACAGTCCAACAAAACCTTCTTAAACTACACAGAAAAGTCAGATAGTGCACAGAGAGGCAATAACAAACTTTTACGATACTAAACAGACACACACAAGCATAACATTGACTCTAATGAAATATCGGCCACTTTAGATTAATGACCAACTCGCTGTATTGGCCGCTGTAATTTATTGACAGCTGTTAGGTGATTGTGGCCCAGCAGAGTGTAGAATGGCAAGTAGTCTGGGAAAAATCGACCTCCATTAAATACTGTTGGGATCAAGTCATTCAGCGTGAGATTGCTTTGTGACATATTACCCTGGACGATACTTCGCATAAGAGTCCATGAAGCCGAGCACACAATATATACGCGTTCGATGTGCTTCCTCTCATCATTTACACTGACAAGCCCTTCCCATATTTTTAGATTTACTCTGTCATGTTTGATCAAGATGTTGATTTTGATTAAAGTTGTTAAAGGGACGTCTTTTTCAATGCATTAAATCAAGACTGAACTGCTATGATTTAAATCGCATCGCTTTGCATGCAAAATAACGAGAGCTATCCTTCAAACTTTATTTATTTTTTTATTACAACAGAGTAATGGCTCTTTAATCACGTACAAGCTGCCAAACAGAAGAAAAAATAAAGTAAATGAATCAAAAATTACGCTCTACACTCGAGTGATTTCTTTATTACTGTTTCTATATAATGAAACAATTTCAATAAATCGCGATTTTAATTTCCTCTCAGCGGGAGGCTGCGTGGATGGCTGATGCCAGGCGGAGGGCGAGAGGAAATGAAACACAAATGCCCTTCGCGAGAGAAGTTAACATGTCTGAGACTACAGGAGCTGGCAGAGACTCCCTTCCAGTTCTTAATGTGTTCCCTGGAATGGAACAACAGAACGGTCTGGATGACCTTCAGTACAAGCACACGCCCAAACATAGGATCTGGGACTACTGTGGACAGCAGCCAGAAACTCCCTGAAAGAGAACACGCGAGAAGAAAAAAAAAGAGAGGTAGGTTCTGCTAGTGTACAAAAAACAGACATACAGAGCTTGAATACATGTATATTAAAGCAGAAAATGTAACATTCCTGTCCATTCTTGTCTTTCTCAATCCATCCGTCCATTACATGTAGATGTAAAAATCTATCTATCCATTCAATAAATCTATGAATCTATCCACAAATGCATGCATCTATGACGTACTGTTCAAATAGTCCTTCCATTAATCCAGAATAATCCTATTTATATGCATTGATCCAGCTATTCATCCATCCTTCTATCCATTGATTCATCTATCCATAAATCCATGCATTTCTTTCTTCATCCATCCATCCATCCATCCATCCATCCATCCATCCATCCATCTATCCATCCAACAATCAATCCATCATCTATACATCTCTTTCTGCATCTATCCATCCATTGATTCATCCATCCAACGATCAATCCATTCATCCATCCATCCATTGATCAATCCATCCATCCGTGTTTCTCTTTCTGCATCTATCCATTCATGCATTCATCCCATCCATCCATGCATCCAACAGTGCATCCCTTTCTGCATCTATCCATCCATTGATCCATCCATTGATCAATTCATACATCCATCTATCCATATGTGCATCTCTTTCTGCATCAATCCATCCATGTGTCTATCCATGCACCCATCCATTTATTCATCCATCCATCATTCTATCCCTCTGTGCATCTCTTTCTGCATCTATCTAGCCATGCATCCATCAATCCATCAATCGATTCATGCATCCATCATCCCATCAGTGCATTCTTTCTGCATCCATCCATGCATCAATCCATCCATCTCTTTCTGGATCTATCCATCCTCCATCAATTCCTGCATCCATCCATTCACTTTTCAAAACTTTCACAATTTCTTTATTATTATTAATTCTTTGTACTTCCACACATTTTTCTTTCAAAACTACTTTGAATGCTCAATTCAAATCCAAAAACAACCTGGAATTCAAACAGAATTCTCAATTTAATTGTGAAAGACTTACAACCATGTTTCACTGCTACAACAGCTCCCACTCTTCTGTGCAGATTGTCCACCAGATGTTGGGTTATAACAGTAGGGATTTGCTCCCATTCACATGAGCCTCAGTGAGGCCAGGACCTGATGTTGGGTGATGGGGTCCAACTCGCAATCTGCATTCAAATTGTTCCCAAAGGTGTTCAGATCTGGGCTTTGTGTAGGCCAGTCAAATGTTTTCACACCAGACTCTGTAAATTATTTCTTTATATACATCGCTTTGTGCACAGGGCCATTGTGATTCTGGGCCCCATTCTTCTAAAAATGTTTGTCTAAGGAGATTACATGGCTGTATGGCTGATTTTATGCACCTGCTAGTGATGCAGCAGAAATAGTCAAAGCAATTAATTAGATGTTCACATACCTTTGGCAATACAATGCACAACTGACTTATTTCTTATAAAATATAAAATAACATTTACTTGCACTGTTCAAACTATGTTTTACAATAAAATAAAATGTCAGTCTTTCTAAACGTCATGTTTAATTCTATGTTCCTTTTTTATTACATTATATTTATTTGTGCTCAGTTTTTGACTAAAATGGTTTCAGAGAAAATCCAACAATGTTTTCAGTGTATTCACCAACTTTTCAAGGGAATGCTTATAAGCAAACAGTTATACGTAACATTAAAATCCTGTACCTGTTTTACATTATCTGTTCCAGCAGTGACAAATGAAATATTATTTTGCTATTTATCAAACACAGACGTCACAAAAGCCCACATTTCAGCACTACGCTTGCAAATCCCTTTGACCTAATGCAATGCCAAGAAGTCAACTGGCTGATTTTGGCATGGTGGAGCTATTTCTGGATGGGGTTTTTTCTGCTCTTTAAACCTGAATAAGAATAATGGCAGCTAACAACTCATACTTCCTGCTATGGGTCACTGGAAAATCACATGCTCTGACAAAAAAAGCTTTACTTGTTAAAATGAGAAAAAAAAAAAAAATGTTGCTGGGATGCTTCTGGAAACAAGCCACTGGATTAATTCCAAATAATTGTAGCTACAAAAGAACTAGCTTTTGTGACTTAAGTGAGCCTAAGCTATCATTTTGCCAATGATTTTATCAAAAATGTTCAATCGAGTTAACATCAGGACTCTGGACTGGCCGTTTTATTACAGTGTTTTTAGCATCAATTAACTGCTTTACCTGTTTAGCTGACAGGGCTTCACTGTCCAACATGAAAATTGTTGGCTGATTGGGTGGTGAATGCCGGGAAGGAACTACAAATTGCTGAAGGAACTTCGGATAAACAGTCCAGCTTCAGTGTTGAACAGACTGACCATTAAAAATTTCTGCATTATAATTTCCTCTCATGCATTTGTCTGTTATGTACAAAAATAAATTGGGAGACCTGAATGAGTCAGTGAACTTGTAAACTAAATATTTTAGAAATCACAGATTGTGAACAGCTTCTCTTGCTATGGCTGAAATGGTCATCTCTTTGGCCTTCATCTGGACAACCTGCTGTTCAAGAGTTTGGGACATTTTAGAAGAGCTCAAAAATCTTGTAAGGTCAGAAAGTTTGACAGTTAATAGGGTTTATCAGATAATTAAGAACATGTCAAGCAGTGTTCTCTATTTTTAAACAGTGTTGTAATTAATTAAAGTTTGTTATATTGTGCTTCAGACTATATGTAACTAATGAAAACTACTCTATCACACTTTTAGCATACCTTCAATAAGCTCAAAATTTAGGAAATTGTAATTTTCATGTTCAATGTGTATGTTTCTAATATCAGCAGACATCTGAAAAAGCATCACAGTTTCTCCCTTTCGCTGTCTTCTCCAAAAAATCTCCTGCATCAACAATCTTCCAGTAAATTTTCTCTTTGAATCAGCAAAGCAATCATTCCTGACCAAATCCATCATTGTCTCCTAAAGTCCAACTCACAAATAGCACAAAAACGCGATAAGCGTGCCGTAAAGCATTGTGGGTGATTGTGTTAGTGGCTCGGAAGACTAGTGGTTGAAATGAAGGTGGTCTTTAACGCTGGCTCAGCAGAGAGGGCTGTGTCTCATTCACCATTCTGATTGCCTTACATCAGCTGCCTGTCTCCAGTTGGATTGATCTCACAACCCAGCCTTGCATTTTTAAAAATCTATTTCCCTCTCACTTGTAGTTTTCCGCTCTCCCAACCCACACAGGCTTTTCCATTTTCTCCACCCTTCAAACTAATTTATTAGCCAGTTGTCTTTTCTTCTCCCATTTTCTTTTTTTCTTTCAAAAGGCACTCGGGAGCTTCCCTATCCAGAGGTCAAAGCACTCGAACCTTCAACTGGAAGAAATTTCTTAAGATAGCAGTGAGTCCCCCCCCCCCCCTGGTTCCTTCATTAACTACCGTTTTCCTGGTTGCCAGCACCTTGGCATAATCTTCTATGACAGATCTGGCCCTCCTCTGGCATTCCCGTCGCCATGGAGAGAGCCAAACACAGAGGCGTTTTTATTCAGCTCCAAAGAAAAGCTCTTGACATGATAAATACAGCTCTGTCATGTCTCTCGAACTCATCTGCACACGTTTGAAAGCGTGAAACAAGACACCAGACTTAAAGGTGGGAATCCTAGTGCTTCTGCACTACACAAAAGCAAACCTTTGGCCCACCAGTATGTTTCGAGGGATTGTCTCTGAGATAAATGCTCAAATAGAGGTGTGTTGGTTTGTCTTTAATCAAAAACTGGTTCCTTAGCTACCTAGATCCCAGTCTCAGCCTCAGACGGCACACCCACAGCAGCTTACTACATTTATATTTAGTCATTTAGTCATTAGTGACCAAAGATGACAAGCACTGGCTGAAATCACCTGTTTCTATCTGACTGCCAACTTTACGCAACTCTTACGCACAAAATTTAGATCAGCCTGCCTGGAAACAGTATTCAGGATGACAATATCATTGTACTTTCCAAGTTAATGAAATCATTAAGTTATTATGTTGCTAAATTGTAAGCAAGTAAGCAAATGGATGGATGGATGGATAGATGAATGAATGGATGGATAGATGGATGGATGGATGAATAAATGAAAACACCATTGTGACTTTCAGAAAGTCCAAAATTTAGATCACAAAGATTATGTGTTTTTATTTTTTCACATTGTTTTCTGTACAATGACTTATGGCAACGGTTATATTATTTAGTTTTTCTTTATTATTTTTAAAGAGAATTATATACATTTCAGAATTTATTTTGAATCTTTTTATTCACTTTATAATTCTTCTTAAATGTATAGTTTGTTAAATTAATTGTGCATTTTTAATGAATATTTTATACATTTTATGATTTATTTTGAAACATTTTTAAAATACATGAAAAAGTTCAATTAACACTGAGATTTTTTATTAGAAAGTATTTATTTTTTTGTTATTATTATTATTATTTTTGCCTATTTTTTTAACAGAATTGCATTATTGTGATTTATATCTAAACGACATCTGTCATTGGTCACATTATGTTGGTCAGATCACATAGGCAACTTTTCCTACGTGTGAATTTCCTACCAGAAAATAAATAATTAAAAAAAATGATTCCTCCTAAAGACAAATGGAGAATGAATTATCTCCCACAAGCTATGCAAGGCCTTAACAAAAATCAATACAGTAATTTTCTACTTAGATAACCCAATTCCTCAAGAGTGATTTTTTAATTTCCTCCAAGCGCATCTTCGATTATTCAATTATGGAGTCCATTCGAGGGCCGAACCAGCAATGATGTGACAGTCTTCGAATCCGTTTCTCTTGTTCCCGTCCGACACCGATCTGTCTGCAGCTCATGCAGGTTTTATTAGATATCAGCTCTGCCAAATGTGAGGCAGAAATGTTCATGCACAGGAGCGGCCTGCAAGAGAAAAGACAAGTGCAGACGCATACGACAATTTATATGCCTGAACCTGGGGATTTGAGGTTGGCTTCCAACCGCACTGTAAATGTATATCCTACACGTATGTGGTCTAAAACCTGGGTGGTGCGTTTTGGGTAACTCTGTGGTTTATTAAAGCAAAAAAGGGGAAAAGGAGTTGAGGAAATTGCCAGTGGATGATTTTGAGTGGGCGGTAGGGCCAGAAAAAAACAGCAGACGTGTAGATTTATCCAAAGGGTTCAGGCTGAAGCGTAATCTTCATGTTGCAGGAGATCAACAACAATGTGAACAATTAAGACGATGAGGCAAAATCATTTATCAAGCTTCCTACGAAGGCTATAAGAAGAACTGAAAGGGAAAGACGGAATGAATTAATTTCCTTTATCTCCTCGAGTCGTTAGTTCCAGCAGTCATTTGTGGATCACAATGGAAGGCACGCAGACTGGCGGCAAATGAGTATTCATTAGGACGTACAGATGGACGGGCACAAACATTCATTCACACACAAATAGACAGACGCTCGGCACACACTCACAGGGATCATTCTGCGTGCTCAAGCCTGGGATATTGCGGATTTTACTCCGCTGAATGAGGTAAGTGTGAAGTGATGTTGTCCAACAGCTGGACAGTACATCGCTCTCTTGGAGACTGGATCATCTTTCTATTCCCGCTCCACTACAATCCCCTTCTTTTTTGTGTGTTGTGAGTGAACGGCTTTTGCTAACTGTTACCAGGCCCAATGAGAGATCAAACAGAGCCTCGCTGCACATCTGGATCAGATGAGAGATTTATAGAGCCAGTGTCTAGGTACCAGTCTGCCAAAACTGACCCTTGCCACACAGTGATGAGAACTGGCTTGATTTGGTAGGATTAAGTTACGGTAAACACAGGTACATAAATGAACATGAGGACATGGGGATAAAAAAAATTATAGAAGCTTAAAAGGATACTTCGTCAATTAAATAAAAATCTGTCATCCCTGAATCATATTTTATATCTTTAGAAACTTATTATGTAAATTTGCTTCTTGGTTTGTTCTCAAGGTTCCATAATGAACCTAAAATGACTTGTATTATGTTTATAATTATTTTTGGGGGGTGTTCACCTTAAATTGATGGGACAGTAGAGAGTATAGACAGGAAAGCATGGGGAGCAGAGAGAGAGGAAAGATCGGCATAGGACCTCGAGGTGGGAATCAAACTTGGGTCGCCGTGAACACCGGAGTGCCATGTGTCGATGCGCTAACCACTACACATTAGGCGCCTACCTAAATTTACTTTTAGAGTATCTAAATATTCTTACCACAAAGAAAAATAAGTAAAAGGTTCTTTATGGAAACCAAAAAGTTATTTCTATGGCATTACTGTAAAACCCTTTTCAGAAGCTTTATTTTTAGGAATGTTGGTGTGACTTTTTGCAATAACTCAAAAGTCACGTTACTATTAATTTATTAGAGCCCCACCAACTGCTCGCCCAGCTAATCAAACATCCAGACCAGTCTAGACCAGTAAACGCCTATTAGGTTCCACATTATCTGCATTTTCCAACAGGGCAAGATCCGCCATTTCCATCCACACAGCTGCCCCCCGACTGCACTAATCTCTGGCACGGCACACATGCCTACTTAGAGCGAGGGCACAAACATAAGCGTGCCTGCAAAGTCACGGAAATGACTGAGGCATCTTGGGAGTCAACGGAAACACCTTCCTCATGTGTGGCGTTGGAGTGGTTAACAGCATGTTCAGGGCATTATTCCCAGCCAGTGGAAACACTCAGGCTGATATTACATCCCTGCTGTAATAATAAACCTGTTTCATCTGGGGTGAGATGGATCGAGAGTTCCAAATGCACAGAGTCCTGAAATTACATCCTTGATGCTGAGGGCATCTCTCCAGAAATGAAATGAAATCCTATAGCCAGAGCCAGGCCGGTGCGGAGAGCTAGATTAAACATACGCTAGTATTAAAGTCAGCTTTAAATAAAGAGAATTCACACATGCTCACAAACTCTCTCTCTGACCTCCCATAGATCACTCCGAGGAGAACAGACGCTCTGGTGTAACTCCCATCTTGATTTAATGAAAAAATGAAAATGTTGTGACAGTAAAGCTGGAGCCTGCAGAACAATAGAGCCCTTTGTGCCACAGGAATACATGCTTTTAATGACTTGTTAGGAAACTCCAAGGAAGCTGCCTGGAAGTGTTGTTGCGCACAAGGAATTTGGTGATTCACAATAAACCCGTGTTGCATAAAAACATTGCGGAACAGCTGTAGATGAGCTGAAATGAATAGAGGATGAAGCAACGCAGCATCATCTGTTTTGCGTAAATCCTAATTAATGAATTCCCGGAGGATCGAGGAGGTCTGAGGCATTAAACCTGACATACCTGATAACACAGAGCACCCAGCGTGACCTTTCACCTCAGAGATGAGGCAGGGGGAAACATGAAAGCCATGAAATTCAACTGTTTGTAAGCAGACTCTGACAAGACATACAAACTGTCTGCTAATGAAAACATCTGCTGTGATTCTCCTAATGACTTTTGTATTAGTGGAAAATTTGCCATCATTTGTTTATCTACAAAATACAAATTGTTACTTGTTTTTCTGCATAAATCTAGCTAAATTTAGAGCAGTTTATGCATACAAGGAGAAAAATGATTCGCTGATGGGGTAAGAAAAATAAACGGAATTGTAGACATGCGCTCAGAATACAAGTCGTATTACCCCAACACTATTTTGCTTCTCGAATTGCCTCAGAGATGTTTATATTTTTTTTTCTGCCCCAAATCTTCTTTTGATGATAGACATGTGCACAGTTTCTCACATTAAACCACTAAAACAAAGATGAACGGTAAATCATGATCTTTGAAAAAATGTGTGAAAATATGGGAATCAAAGAAAAAACTAAATAATAATAATAAGATTAATATTAATAATAATAGATGTTGTCATAGCAACACAGCATTTGCAATAATTGTAAAAAAAAAAAGATTTCCTTGTAATTTAGAAGTAATAATGAGCAACAAAATTCAATCTAATATTATTATTATTATTATTATTATTATTATTATTATTATTATTATTA
>CAIGQW010000596.1:12585409-12601520 GCA_903798125.1 Danio choprae
TATTATTATTATTATTATTATTATTATTATTATTATTATTATTATTAGTAGTAGTAGTAGTAGTAGTAGTAGTAGTATTTATTATTATTATTATTATTAAAATTAATTAAATTTGAGAGATTTTACATAAGGTTTCCAAACAATAACTTGTGTAGTTCAAAATAAAATAAAATAAAATAAAAATTTTACATAATATTTGGGAAAGTGATTCGTGTAGCTCATTTAAAATAAAATAAAATAAAAAAATATATATTTTACATAATCTTTGGGGGTTTTAGTTTAAAAATTGTTTAAATTACTGTTACTGTTAAATTAAATGAATTGTTATAAATAAAATAAAACTTTTAAATAAATATTTTACATAATGCTTGGGGCAGTGGATAGTGTATTGTATTGCATTTAGTTAAAAAAAAGTATTGTTATAAAATAAAATAAAAAATAAATAAAAATAAAACAGCTTTACACTGCTTTAAACGAATGGTGTTCCCATCAAAAACGGCAGATACACAATTCAACATTAACACACATATAAAAGAATTGCCCTTTTGTCTTACATATTATCATACAGAACACTCAATACACTACTTCAGACATTTGACAAAACCCAGAAGTGAAAAAGCCCAGAAACGTGATTGAGAGTTCCTCACATCCTGCTGTAGTCGGTCCACAGACTGAGTGATGCTTTCTTTCCCAGGTTGAGCATAGTTCTCCATCATTGTCTTGCTCAAGTGCTGCTTCAGCTCTTCACTCAGCTGCGAGAGATCGAGATGAGAGAAAAATAAAAACAACGAGAGAGTGAGCAGTAGGCAGTGTCATCTGTCAACCACCTCATCTGTGCCTGATACGGTCCTACAACTATATCCATCATAAAAGCAATCTGGTGTTATTCTTGAGAGCTTTCTTTTGTGTGTGTCGGTGTTGTTGAAAGAGTTCACTCACCGCCTGATAATACACATAGGCCAGAACACCAGCCACCAGCTCGATGAGGAAGATCAGAAGCAGACAGGAGAAGTACTGGAGGAACATAGGGACCAATGATCAATGCAAATGCAATTAATGCAATACATTCTTATCAGGCAACAGGAGGAAGTCTAGTTATTATTGCTGTACAGAGTGTATGTTATACAGATCATAAAATGCTCATTCGTTCCTTCCTTCGGCATAGTTCCTGCTTCATCAGGGGTTGCCACAGCGGAATGAACCACCAATTACTCTGGCATATGTTCTATGCAGCGGATGCCATAAAATGTTCATGTATATCATAATAATCTATGGGAAATACAAAAATGTATACAAAACATCATCATAATTCCTATCACACTCATTATGAAGGTCAAGAGGATGTTAAAAAAAGAAATATAATGATAATTATTAAATATCATAGTATTTCATGTATTTCTGGATTATGATTTCTTTTATTTGTTTAATTTATTTACTGAAGCATTAAAACAACAATGCAACCTCATGACATCAAATCTTTACATAATATTTAATTAATGATCAAAATAAAAGATCAAAACAGTTTGATGAAAGGCATTTACAATAAAAGTAATCCAAAAAAAAGCATTTATATTTAGTCATTTAGCAGATTATTTTGTCCAAAGTGCTAGAGTAAGGAGGAAGGAGTGTTTTTTTATAGAGAGAAGAGTGATTTTACAGGTGGTTTGTTAAGCCCACTCACCTATGTGAGGCACGCTTTATAAATGCACAATGTTATTAGAGATATGGAGTGGTTGTAAGAAAGGGTATCAAATGTGCAGAACTGGTGCAGGTGTTGGTTAAAGTGTCAGAGAGATGAAAGAATTTGTTTTCCACAGGTGGTTTGTCAAGCCCACTAACCTGTGTGCAGCATGCCTACGAAAAGCACAATTTATGCTTTTTTAAATTTTTAGAGATATTGAGTGACTGTAAGAAAGTGTCTGGTGCAAATGTGCAAAACTGGTGCAAGTGTTAGTTAAGTGTCAGAGAGACAGGTGGTTTGTCAAGCCCACTCACCTATGTGAGGCACACTCAGAATCGCATAATGTTTTGACTAAAAACAGCTAAACAATATAACAACTAACAAAAACAAAAAACAACTAAAAACATCAAAGCATATGCAAAAATGCTTTCAAACATTTCAAAAATGCAAACACTGTAAATCAATTAAATACATAACAAATAAATATGTACAAATCTTTTAATCCATTCATGGTAAACACTAACTATTGATCTTTTATTCAGAAATGTTCGGCTGTAATAATTAGTTGTTATGCACAATAAATTATTTCCCTATAAAAGAAACAATATAAAAAAAAGTTGTTTAATACAAGGCACATTCAAATACTTCAAAAAGCAAACACATTTATACTGTCATGGGGGTAAAGTAAATAAAAGCGGTTTCTCAGAAATCTTTTCCTCGGAGCTGGCAGAGGTGGAGATGCCTGACAGACCAAAATAAAAGGCACTGTGACATTTTCCTCAGAGGAAAATAAAACAACAAATGACTAAACTGAATAAGCTGTCACAGTTTATTGAGCGGGGAAGGAGAGTGGGTGATAACAACCCCAAATCTGCCTTTGAATATCCGTTCAGGGAAACATTTCTTATGGTTTAATTGAAAACAAACCAGCCAACAAACAGAACAACGTTTTTAAGATTAAAACTCCACTTTTTGTTTTCTATGGGCACATATTTATGTTTTGATTGCATAGCGAGTGCTGAAGTTGAACTGAAAATTCGGTTTCCATCGTTAATTGGTAACAGTAAACACAAAAACACGCACAACAAATTATGTGCAGAGATTGGGCCGAATCAAAGACTCAAGAAACAACACAAACCTGGAAGCAAACCATCCAGATGGATGTAAGAGAAAGATGACTAAATCAGCGCAGATGTGCACACACACACAACCATTTCTCTTCTAGCGATTAAAAAGGATAGGAAGTATATGAACATCAACATGTTTTGAAGCAAATAAAATATACCTATTACCAATAAAATAAATAAAGGTGCTGTTGTGGGGAGAAAATTATTTATGGTTATTATTCACGTTATCTATTCATGGTTATTTCAATATCAAAATAGTGATATACCATTTTAATGATGGGGCAGCGTGGTGGTGCAATGGGTAGCACAATCGCCTCACAACAAGAAGGTCGCTGGTTCGAGCCCCGGCTGGGTCAGTTAGCATTTCTGTGTGGAGTTTGCATGTTCTCCCCTTGTTTGCGTGGGTTTCCTCTGGGTGCTCCGGTTTCCCCCACAGTCCAAAAACATGTGCTATAGGTGATTTGGGTAAGCTAAATTGTCCGTAGTGTATGTGTGTGAATGAGTGTATGGATGTTTCCCAGTGATGGGTTGCAGCTGGAAGGGCATCCGCTGCGTAAAACATATGCTGTATAAGTTGGCGGTTCATTCCGCTGTGGCGACCCCAGATTAATAAAGGGACTAAGCCGAATAGAAAATGAATGAATGAATTTTCAGCATCCTTACTCCAGTCTTCAGTGCCACATTCGTTAAGACTAATATGTTCTTCGTTCAGACTAATATGTTAATGTTAATTAACTTTGATCAGGAAACAGTGTTCAACATCAACGTTAAAGACAACCATACTGATTTATGTTTTTGTGAAAAATAATGGTTCTTTATTGGCATCCTTTCTTTATGAAGAACCTTCAACATCTACAGGACCTTTCCATTCCACAAAGGGGAAAAGGAAACGATTTTTAGAGTTGTAGTGCTTTTTAAATAGTTCTTTTGTATAACTGTTTACTAAAAAGTTTTTCAGGGGACCAAAAATAGTCCTTCTATGGGATCACTGTGAAAAATGTCTTTTTTTTGGAAGCTTTATTTGTGGTAGAGAAACAGCAACACTTTTTTTAACACATTTGTTGGTCACTTTATTTTAAATGTAAAATTTACAATTTACATTAACTATGAGTTTTGCCTCAGGAAAGGTTGGCTTAGGTATTAGATAGGACAAGGAATGTAGAATGAAATTATGCTGTATATGTACTTTATAAGTACTACTAATAAACAGCCAATATCTTGTAGGCAGGTAATAAGCCACTAGTTAATAGTGAGAATTTATACTTAAACTAAAGTGCCGCCAATAATTTTTTTTCGTGCCAATATAAAATGGCTTTACTGTCACTTTAGATTAATTTAATGCAATAAAATTACTTATTTAAAACAATCAACAACCCCAAAACATACCCCAAAGCAAACATACACATCAAAATTATAAGAAGAAATTGAAAACAAGAAACCAGAGGAGAGATGGATGTGTGACAAAGACAAATGAATTAATGCAAAGACATACTGTACAAACACATCCACTTCTCTTCTCTAGAGTTCCAATGAAAAGACAGGAAGTTCGACGGCATTTATATAAACACCAACAGGAGCACTGAAGCAAATGAAAAGCCCCTATTCAAGGTTACTCAAACAAAACGGTGCAATACACAGCTGTAAGCCTCACGTGAGGCCATTAACGCATATATATGTGTTTTCCCATAATGCACTGCTTTCGAATCAGCCCACAAAGGCAGTCTCTTCTAATTCCCATCGAGGTTGGCGCTCCGCCGTAGATTCATACATCTGAGTGAGAGCAGGCTATAAATAGCACTGCAGCAGTGGCAGTCACAACCTTGCTTGTCTCCCGAACAAACACGAACTATCATCCCCCCAAAAAATGTTGAGAAAGCAGATGCCTGTCAGCTCATTTGTCATTTTGTTTTACTCAGTCTATGGCCATTCAGTGCCGCCCACCTCGACTTAAGAGGCAACAATAACTAAAGTGGTCAGGATCTAAAGCAATTACATCTAATGAGTGGAGCACAATAGATGAATCGCAAATTACGTCCTGTCATTGGTCATTTTTTTCTCTTACCGTGGACAGACAGCTCCTCTGTTCACGTATGACGGCGCAGCAGCCCAAGAAACCGGTGACCATCACCAGTCCTCCTGCCAGGATTAGGATGTAGGCGGACACGGCGAACGTACTAGAGGCTAGAAGACTCAGATACTCTCCTTTATCCACCAGAGTCCAGATCCCGACACCCATCACCACCCCACCGCCCATCTGAAGAAGAAAAAATACATCACCTAATGCTTCTTCTAATATAAGTGATAATGGTCGTGTCATATGAAATCATGACAACACACTTGTCATAATCATAAATCATGTTATGACAAATCAATTAGTTCATTTTACTTTAAAAAAGTGAGCAACTGATGATGATGATATTGAAAGGCAATGTCGCATGATGTATATACAGGCAAACATACTTTGATGCAAATTTAGCTTCTGTACAGATAAGGTGAAAGTATCATTGTTCAAGGCATATTGTACTTCACTTTACACTGCTCACCTTTGGCCTAACTATAGAGTATCCAGCTTAAAGTAGCTTCAAGTTGCTTATAATGATGCATTGAGAGTTTTATTAAGGAGACCTAGATGGTATAGTGCAAGTGAATTGTTTGTAAGTGCGAGAGTGATTACTACCGAGTTAATGCTTCCAACAACAAGATTATTAAGTTCATGCTATAAATCAGTGCTGTGGAGACATTGGTATTGCTGTATTTTGTAAATTGTTTGGTTTCTTATATGTTATGGAATATGTTTTTATTTTATTTGTAATAAAGTTTGAATGAATGAATAAAATAACCTGTTGTTTTTAAAGTGATTAGTAGACATTACTCTTTAAAAAATGAGTAAACTAGTTGTTTTTAAAGTGATTATTTTGCTTTGCATTGAAAAAAAGTGAGTAAACAAGTTGCCTTCAAAACGATTCGTTGAGAAAGTGAGTAAACTCTTTGCCTTAAAATTATTAAGTAAATTATATATGTGCATAATTCTACGAATTAAGTTAACTTAACAGTTTCATTTACAATGGGGTTACTCGCTTTTTTAAGTAAAGTAACTAATCGCTTTTTGAAAGTAGCTACTGATTACTGAAACTAAATCACACAAACAGCTCATTCTAAACATTTATAACTTTAAAAATGGACACATCAACTGCAGACATTCAGTCAGTTTTACAAAGCTATTAAGGTTGAATTATTTTATTAAAAATAAAGCAAAAGCAGTAATATTCATCAATATATATTCTTCAATTTAACATAACTGATTTCTATTAGAATACATTTTAAAATGTAATTTATTCCTGTGATGATAACGTCGCTGGATTTTTTTTGTGCTAATGTGAATGTCTTTACTGCCACTTTGATATATTTAATGTGTTTTTTTGTGAATAGAATTTGCATTTTTATTGAATAAATCTTACCCTCCACAAATTAGTGGATGCTAGTGCAATTTGGATACTGAATAATAATAATAATAATAATAATAATAATAATAATAATAATAATAATATTGAAAGATTCGACCCAACAGGAGTCATGCAATGTAAATCAAGCACAGCAAAGCTTTTGATGATATTACATGCAAATGGCACTTTCTTAAAAGCACAACTGCAAATAAAAAGGCCTATTTATTGGTAGGGGTGAGGGTGGAAAATTACATGACAGTTAAAAGACTGAAAATTCATGAATCTGGCTGTTTTTGCAATGTGAAAACTAAAACTGAGGCAGGCAAACGTATGCGTTTAATTTGAAGTCTACATACTAAATACAAAATATAATTACATGAAAATGCTGGGATTAGACTGTGGAAAAAAGCTAATTACAGATTTCAAACTCTCCAGTCTCAAGAACTAAACAGCTACTTCATAGTTTGACAGGCTTGTGATTATTTAACCAACTCAAATAATCATTCATTTAGCCTGAGATTTCAGAAACAGGTTAATTATCCACCTGTGTGGCTCTATGGAAAGCAAACACTCCATTAATCTATATATACTCATACACACTCATTTATCCGTTTTCAGTTCATGTCACAGGCTGAGGAAATTCCCGGCTCTTTCCTTCAAAATCTCAAATGACAAACTCAAACAAAAACTCCAAACTCCCATTGTCTCTCTCAAGCCCTCTGCATACCACACGCACAGATGAACACACACACACACTTTACAAAAGTCATGCATTGAATGAATAACTAGAGGACATACTGAATATATTTCAGAGGTTATGTTTCAAGCTAATAGTTCACCCAAAAATGATAAATGACTCGCTACTTGCTAACCCATGCAGTTTCAAACCTGCAAAACTTTTTTTCCATGCAACACAAAATCATATCATGTAAATAAATGAGGACTGTTAGTGAAATACAGAATTAAATGTGTACTTTATAGTGCTTTTGTGTCTTTTTTGAAGATTTGAAACACTGTAATTGCATCTAAAAATTGCCAGTATTCAAAATTTCTCTTTTTGTCTTCAATGAAAGCAATACAATCATAGTAAATGATGGCAGAATTCATTTTAGGTGGACTATCCCTTTAAATCAGTGGATAAATGTGCATTCTTGTTGAAGGTGTGGATTCTGAATCATTTCCTGGACTTTTCTTTGCATAGTCCAGGATATACGAAAACTCTTCTGTCTCATAGTAAAGAAGTAACTGTAATATATGGGATCGGTTTAATCTCTGTCCTTTATAAACATGCTGTAGGTGTTTATGCACAGGTGGGTGAAAAAAGGAAATGAGAGGAGGAGGAGAAAAAGCTTTAATTACCAACATTAAGTTATAAGAGGTTTATTCTTCTACTTATTTCTCCTTTTTATGAGAGAATGTGGAAGATTATACATTATTTTATGTATAACAAAGAGAAACAACATACTCAAATCAACATGGCATTTATGAACATCCCAGCAAACTATTTTGTGCTGAATAGACATCTAAACGTAGACAGCTTGGCTAAAACAAGGCTAAACTTGGCCTGTCAGTGAAAATCTAATAGACGTCTAAGAATAGCCCAAAACTAGACTAGTCGTCAAATAGACAGATTAGACAGACTTTATATGTGTCATTCATTTCTGTTTATTTGATGACTAGTTTTGGGCTTAACTTAAACGTCTATTAGATTTTCACAGACAGCCCAAATTTAGCCTTGTTTTAGCCAAGAAGACTATGTTTAGACGTCTATTAGACATCTTTTAAAAACAAAAAAACTTTTTATAGTGCAATGATTTTTGTTGATGATCTACATGCATCAATGAATAGTTCACTCAAAAAAATGAATTTTGGAGCTTGTTAAAATGAGCTGAAACAACACAATTCTTGAGGGTTTATTTTCGGTTCAGTCCACTTAAATTGAATGGATTTGTGTTATTTAGCTCCTGTTAAGCTGCTTTGACACAATCTACATTGTAAAAGTGCTATAGAAATAATAATGAATTGAATTGAGCTGTTATGACTGCATGAAGGAATTGTGTGGAACCCAGCATTTGTTACATGACCAGAAAAGTGTTTTGAGAAACAAAATAGGGCCAATGTTGATTTGATTTTAATGATTTGTGTTAAACGTAACAGCTTTCGAACGTAGCAAAGCTTATTTAAAGGGATGAAATTAATCATTTAAAATATAAAAAAATTACAAAAAAATTAAAAAATTCAAATGAAAAATTATTGTTAAAGCAAAAATTCTGTTTTAAAGGAAAAAACCTGTTTAAGCTTCTTTCTACTCCTGAACACAAAGAAAATATAAAGCAGAATGTTGGGGAAAATCTGCCATTGTCTTCCATAGTATATTTTGTTCCTACTATGGATGTCAATGGTTGTTTTTCCCAACATTCTTCAGAATATCTTGTTTTGCATTTAACAAGAAAGATATTCATAAAAGTTTAGAAGCACTTGAGAGTGAGTAAAGGATGAGTAAAATGTAATTTATGGGTGAACCATTCCTTTAATTCACTTTTATTTGAAAATAGCATTCAGAATTACTCCAGAACAATCATTTCACCTAATTTGTCTTTAATACATCATCAGGAGATGTTCATTTTGATTAATTTCATTGCTTTTATCTGCTTTTTTGACACTCAAAGTAGCAGCACGCAACATTTTATAAAACAAGTACTGTGAGCTCAGCTAATAATCTATCTAATTCTGCAGAAGAAATGATTCACCTACATCCTTAATGATCTAACAATGTTTTTTTTTCTTCATTTTTGATAGAGCTATTCCAGCAAAGTGGAGTTCAGACTCACCCAGAAGAGGAAGTTGAAAACGAAAAGCAGGTATTTAAGACACACCGTGATCCAGTCGCCCTGCTCATCTTTATACATGCTTCCCATCTCTCCTGTAAAAAGAAGTTTAAAAAGAAAAGAAGTTTAAAAGTTGTTCACTCTTTGCGCATTTATGAGGCAAAATGACAAAAAAAGGACAAAGAGGAGGAGGTGGGCAGGAGCATAAACAAGCTTTTTGGAAAGATGGCAGTCAAATGCTGTTCTTTTGCATGACGTGTTAATTAACAGCTGTGGCCCATGGGTTTCAACCACAGACAGACGACACGCTCGATTCGGGGCCTAGTGTGGAGGCGTCGCGTGTCAAAACAGCAGCCACGCACGGCCGATAAAATGAGAGTGTTTGGTTTGAAATGGTTGAAAACACAACAAAACTACACACTGTCCAACCCACATAGTCGGCTTTAAAATCTTAAGGACGACGAATGGCAGCACCAGATTAGAAAGGTGACTGACACTTTCTGTTCCAAAACACAAAATTAGATGGCAGACTTTGGTTTATAAAAAAAAAAAATGCTGGCTATTATGGATTTTATGGCCTAGATTTGGGCTGGCGTCGATTTCTTTTGGATGCTGAGGGATAAAGAAGTTGTTTAGAATGACTGCGGGGACATATTGATTTGCTGATCCCGTGTTGTAAATGTATGGAGAAAGCCCTCGTGTCAGTAGTAATCACTTAGAGTGTTTTTTTCCTGAAAGGTTATCAAGCTATATTGACTGGTAAATACTGACTATTTATAATACCGATGGACTCCTGATGCAGGTTTAAGTGTAAGACTATATTTGGAATGATTATGTTGTAAAAAATTATGTTTTATTCATTGCATTTGCACTTATTATTTACCTTAACATGTCTGCCTGATACAGACAAACTGTCCTCTTATACACTCTGTTGTCAGACCAATGGCTTTGGCTGAGATTTGGGACACATGCTGGCTTTGAGTTGTTATGGGTTACCACAAGTATTTAAAAAGGGTGTCAAGAATTTTAAACAACCCTAGTCTTCTTATTTACTCTGTATAATCATTTAGAGTTTTTAAAAATGCTGAATTAACCAACACTCTTTCTTTCAACATGTATTTTTTAACTACACACAGTTATGTTAGAAAGATTTCAGGGATTCAAATGCAAAAACAGAGCGATTTATTTCTCTTCTGTGAATTCCTGTCTGTGTTCAAATCACACACTTTTCTGTTGGCCAAATTGTGAATTAACTATTGAAATGACTGTACTGTCTGAAAAATTCCCCCAAATGATGGTAAGTAGAAGACTGTGTCTTTAAAAACTGCAGCCCACTCATGCAGCTTTTTACATTTACTACTAACCAAATAATACATAACTAGAGTATATGTAAAATTATTGTTTTTATGTCAAATGTAACGTCATGCAATGATCCAATATCCTTTAATAAGATATAAGATGTTTAAAACAACTATTCGATCAAGAGTTTTTACAGTGAAAGTACACACAGACTGTGGAACAAGACTTTTTTTGTTGTTTAGTTTTTGTTTAGTAGTTTTGTTGTTGCTTTTTGTATTTGTTTGCCATTGTTGTTTCTGTAGGCTAGTCTGTTTAATAACACAAGAATTTGTTTGATAAATATGTTCCAATAATACTCCCAAAGGACGATTTAAACTTTTACACTCGACGCTAAAGGGTTCATATTTCATCCCATTCAACATGTTGTCTACAGTAACCAACAGATGAACAGTACAATTTTTAATATTTATTTAAAACAAGCAACATATTAGCTTTATAGCATCAGCCTCCAGGTACTGCAAATAAAAGTTAAAGTAAAGTCTTTTGTCTATGTATGTTACGTTTCACTTTCGCTGTGTGTCGTCTCGTTGTTCAGATGTGTTTGTTGTGGTTTCCTCTAAAGACTGACAGGGAATCGATTCAACAGCCACGGATGCTGTTCGTTTATGAGCGACGTGACTTAATGTGGTGCGAAATTGCTCCTCTGAGCATTTAAATGACTAAAATGCACATAATTTCCCCCGTGTTCTCTTCAAGTCTAACATGCAATGGACCCAATGGTGGTCCCGAAAAAAAGAGGACATGTTGATTCAGCGCAGCCGATTCTCCCTCTCTTTCATCCCCCGGACTTTGGCCTTTTACACTTTACGCAAAAAAACACGCATCAATGTCGCGCTTTTGCATTGATCGTACGCCACTTTCCGCGCTCGTGAACGTAAACAAAGCAAAACTGCCTGTTGTGAAGCGATGTCCGCACTACATTTTTTTCTAAAAACCACCTGCTCCTACTGTACAACGCGTTTGGGACAAGCAACAAAGTCATTATCCGTGGCTTAAAGAGAAAACATAACGTGTTTAAACTCACCTAATCAGCAGATAAAGGTGTTTTTTTACCCGGCGAGGTTGTTTCGCAGGCGTGTGTCCCGTCCAGTCGGCGGGTATCGGAGGGTCAGTGCAGGATGTGAATAGGAAATGAAGCCTACAGCCCGCCCCTTCATTTCTGAGATTAAATATACAGAGAGCTGTTCATCTCCAAAGACTGCCCGAGGACTAATAACTGTTATTGGTGCTTTTGCGGTAACTAAGTTGCCTTGTCCCATTCTGTGGGAAAATCAATAGTTCGATTTTAACTTCAGCCTGCAAATACAATGCAAATAATGGTAGTCATTAAACCATTAAACGTTCAACAGTAAAAAGCTGCTTGTAAAAATAACTGTATGTAAGATGATTAAACTAAGCTTTTTGTTGTCTATACCATTCAGGAAATAAGTCATTTGTGGGACATTTTCTGTGTTTAAAAAAAAATGGAAAAACAAAATATATTGTGAAAGTAGTCTACATATGGATGGAGGCAAGTAAGGGAATGGCATAACTGAATAAAATTAAATTAAAAATAGGGCAGCACGGTGGCGCAGTGGATAGCGCTCTCGCCTCACAGCAAGAAGGTCGCTGGTTTAAGCCTCGGCTGGGTCAGTTGGCATTTCTGTGTGGAGTTTGCATGTTCTCCCCGTGTTTGCGTGGATTTCCTCCGGGTGCTCCGGTTTCCCCCACAAGTCCAAAGACATGCGGTACAGGTGAATTGGGTAAGCAAAAATTGTCGGTAGTGTATGAGTGTGAATAGGTGTGTATGGGTGTTCCCCAGTAATGGTTTGCAGCTGAAAGGGCATCCGCTGCGTAAAACATATGCTGGATAAGTTGGCGGTTCATTCCACTGTGGCGACCCCAGATTAATAAAGGAAATAAGCGTACAAGAAAATGAATGAAAATAAAAAATACGCATTTTTCTTCTACAGCCCATTATATTGAAGGCTAAGGATATATAATACTTTCCATTTTAAATATTGTACTTTTGTTCTGTTTTGTCCATTTTATTAGTGATTCTTTTGTCTAAATAGTTTTTACATTTTGTGTTTTAGTTTAAGAGTCAAATTAAATGAAAATCAGAAACATTTTACATGTGGCTCTGGATGACAAAACATGTTACATGGATATATGTTTGGCAGTAGTCAAAATACATTGTATGTGTCTTTTTATTTTGATTATTATATATTACTACCTTTATAACAAAAATCAATAGGATATTAAATAAAGATCATATTCCATGAAGACATTTAGTAAATTTCTTACTGTAAATATTTTAAAACCTAATTTTGATTAGTAATGTGCATTGCTAAGCTTCAATTGTTTAACTTTAAAGGTGATTTTCTCAACATTTTTATTTTTGTTTAACCAGATTCCAGATTTTGAAACAGCTTTATTATTGTCAGAATATTATCTAGTCCTAACAAACCACATCAATGGAAAGCTTATTTACACAGCTTTCAGGTGATGCATCAATCTCCAAAACATATGAATGAGAATGACTGATTTTGTCGACAAGGGTCACATATTAGATTTTTTGTATAGTTTTTAAATAACATTTTATTTTTTTTTTCTTTATTTGCTAAACTTTCATTTTAGTTTGAGTAACATGTTTTTACGGTTTACGAATTAGTAAAACATATACACTGTAAAAAATGCTGGGTTCCACACAACTCCTTCATGTTGTCCCAACACAAATTAAGTTAAAGGGCACATATTTTACCCTTTTTTAAAGATTTAAGATAAGCCTTTTGTGTCTTCAGAATGTGTCTGTAAAGTTTCAGCTCAAAACACGCATCAGATTATTTATTATACCTTTGTGTATGTTATAAATTTGAGCTTTTTTGACTTTGTAGCTGTTTTGGTGCCTGTGCCTTTAATGCAAATAAGCTGCTTCTCCCCGCCCACCATTCCCACATGCATGTCAGAGCCAAAGAGATCACTCACTATTGCTATGATGGGGGTAGCTTCTCCTGCTGCGTGTCACGCATAAGCGTACTACAGTAAGAACTTTACCAGCGGTTATTTGATGTATTTGTTGTGGAGTTAATTCAAGCCTTTCTACAACAAAGAGTCACACACAATGTCATTATAAAGTTTGCGTGCGTGCACACGCTCGCTCGCTCACACACACACACACACACACACACACACACACACACACACACACACACACACACACACACACTGTTTTTGCACAGCAAATGTGACAGGATACATGTTAATATACACTGCTGTATGGATATCCGTTATGTTAATGTACAAAATAAACCTGATTTAAGTCCATGAACCGGGATTGAAGCGTCTTCTTTTATAATTGTACTGACACTATGCGGCTGTGGTGAAGAATTACGAAGCGATTTTACTGTCTTTATTACAAACATGCGCTGTTTTAGAAAAGTTTTAAACTTGTAAAACTCATACTTGAGGTGCTGCTGAACACAGCAAGCTGAACAAATCGTTTAATCCCGGTTGCTTTGCGCACGTCCTGTCTTGTGGATATGATTATACGCGTTACTACAGAGACATGTTAATACGCGGCTGTCAATCAATTCCATGGGTGGGGAAACCACACTCCTACGTCACGTTGTGGTGGGCCTCAAAATGGGAGGGATTTGGATCCTATTTTAACGTCAGAAAATTAAAAAAAAAAAAAAGACTTATTGTGTTTCTATCACTCCAATATGACTGTGGACACACTACACCTACAGTACACACAGTTCTGTCCAAACAGCTTCCAAAAGAGGATTTTCATCATAGGTGCCCTTTAACTTAATCGTTTACAAATTTAAGTGGATTGAACATAAAACAATTAAGTTGTCCCCCCAAAATTTAAGAATTGTGTTGTTTCAACAAATTTTATAATAAGTAGTTTGAACAAGCAGCAAAAGTCTTTGTATATAATAGCCATGATAATGGGAAATAAATCTTCTTCGCATGTGCCTAAATCTGTCAGTTTTCTCTAATGGTAATAAAAGCAAGAACAAGGTAAGGAGAACGTAAAACATGCTTCCCAGCGCACCTCAATAGTTCACATTCATTAAATATTCCTCACTATGGAAATAAACAGTGCTGTGTGTCTAAAAGCATGACTTTCTTTCCACTCTCCGTTTGAAGTCAAACACAAGCCTCAGACGTTCTCTCTACCCTTTCTACACACAGAAGTTCCTCTCAAACCTGCCAAACCTCAATCCTAGTAACCTAATAAAGTCAAAACCCCATTAGGAGCACACACGCCACCACAGGCAGCGGATATGAGCCGCAGTCACCTGCCTGCGACACAGTTTTCCAGCTGAAACACCATTAGAGAGGAAAACGTTATCCATCATGTCTGAATAAATGAAGAGAGTCTACTGAGAGAGCGATGAAGCCATTTAAAGTGAGAAACGTCTCCGCTAATCTGTATTCTGTTAGCGCTTCTAGTGGAAATGAGCACAAAGTAAAGCTCACTGAATTTGAGATTCGAGTTTTGCATCTTTTGTTTGTTTCTGCCTGATAAAAAAAGTTGTTTGACAATAGGAGGTGACGTTTTTCATTCTGGGAATCCAATCTGATGGAAATCCGGAAGCAGGCGGTGACAGCAAACATGGGAAGATGGCAAGAAAGGTTGACATTAACAATGCAGCATGATGACAGAACTTTGAAAAGCATCACAGCCTATTGAACTGTTGTTTATCCGTTTGAATTTGGCTCATTGTGATTCACGTCTGGTTGTGTTTGGTTTTTGTCATGCCGCTTTCTTGTTATTTTATTGTTTTGTCCTCATGCCGTCTAAGCCATTAAATGGCACCGGACTGCAGAAGTTTGTGTGTTTATGTGCGAGCAGACACATGAAAACGACCCACAGAAGAGGGAAAAGGACCAAGAAAAGCTCAAAAGAAAGCTAGTGACTCGCAGAAATGCACAAGCACACACGCTTCCTCCATGAAGTCTCAGAGAAAGCCTTTCATTTAGCAGATGGACAACAAGGCCAAGGAAAATCCTGCTGCTTCACAACGGCTTTAGCACAAAGATAAAGAAAAAAACTAAAAAAAACAAACCATTTCTTTTCGGGCACTGCTAACAACAAACAGGGAACATTCTCAGAATTTGGGCAAAGTTCTTTAAAAGGTACCGTATGAACAAACTTCTTGTGATATTAATATATTCATTCAAAGTTGTCCAGTCTTTATTAATGATCTATAAATGTTAGCACCAACAGATTATGTTTTTGCATGTTTTATGAACATCCTATTAAAAAAAATGAATACAACCTTTCATGTAGCTTTATTAAATGTTAATGCTCGTTCATTCTCATAATGTTTGTTGATGGAAAAAAAAAAGAAATAGAATGTTGCAATGTTCCCTTAACGTTTGCATATGACCCAAAAGTGTTAAAAACATTGTATGACATAATTTGTGCAAAATTATACATTAGAACGGGGCATAAACATTTAAATATAACCAAGAATAAAGTTTTTAAAACATTTTAAAAACTAGATGTTTGTAGAGTATCATCATAGAACAGAAACAACAAATTGTTTTGTATGTTTTTCGCTTGTTCGTTTGTGTTTGCCATGGGCTATTTTGGGCTATTTACTAAGTGTAGTTGGATGTTCATCTAATATTTTAAAATATATATACACTTACATATATACACACACACCTATATAT